>CM032339.1:22465433-22519372 GCA_019022885.1 Schlechtendalia chinensis | reverse complement strand
TAATAATAGTAATACATTAAGTTAACATTCATGTGGAGAAAAATAAATTTATTTATAAATAATTTATTATTAAACTTATAGTAATACGATACGTAATAAAGTTAATTTAATAAAAATTATTTAACTCAGCTACTAACTTATTAACTCGTAACAAATAATTATAAATACCATATATAGAAGACCACTTATGTGAAAATTAAATGTAAATAAATCCTGTTTGAATAGTGCAAGAGAATGAGAGCCAGAATATTAATTCTCCAGCCGAATGGTGCAAAATCAAATTTGATAAGTGCAGTATTGAAGATAAAATAAAAACCAAGGTCGTCAGTAAGTATAGTAGTAAAACAAAATTTATATCTCAAGCATCACATTTTTTAGAATAATACATATTAATTTATATATTATTGAAAGATGATTATTTGTCAGTACACATGTATGATTGTTTTATTTAAATTATCCATAAGTAAATTATTTAATCAGTGGTATTATTTGGTCGGAGCAGGGTGGGCATTTGCCCCCTCTATATCAGTGACTGGTTTCGAGCTAGTTATGGGTCCCGATGTGATTCCTGAATATATTTTTTTAATAATCAACGCTACTATTGATGTATATCTTATTAGTAGTATAAAAAGGCCGGTTCTGGGCCTTAGAGAAACCCATAGAACCTGCACGTGCTATACTTTTAACACGGCCGCCCACTGTCGCCGCTGCAGGCGGTAAACCTTATTCGACCCTGGTACCTCAATACTCTTTCATCCCTGTATTTAACCCTTACATATCTCTATATTCCCCCACCCTTCCATGTCATATTTAATGATTATACGAGATTGATTAAGCCAGATACGAAAAGCGTATACCGAATCGATTAATGCGGGAATGGGTGAAGGGGTAATAACTCGACAACGCAATTATTTACAACTCTGAATTATTTTATTTGATAAATAGGCATCTAAAAGGATAAGAATGACGTAAAAGAATTACAGGAACTGCTCAAAATGGCCACTATTGTGTCTGACGCAAGCCCTGGCTCGAAGTAAGACTTGACGTCCAGTTACACCCGATGATATAACTCGTCGCACCTCCTCCGATGCTCGGTCAATTCTTCGCCTAACTTCTTCTTCACTTTCAACTTCGTGAATATAAACTAAACTTTTGTAAAGTCCCCACAAACAAAAATCCATAGGGGTTAGATCAGGTGATCTCGGGGACCAAGCTATAGTTTCACCTCTTCCAATCCAAATCGGGTAGTGCGCATTGAGATGGTCCCGAACAGCGTTGGAAAAGTGAGGTGGGGCTCCATCATGTTGAAAAATAATGCATCGTCTAGTGCTCAATGGTACGTCCTCGAGAAGTTCTGGAAGGTCATTTTCAAGAAAGTTGAGGTATGTTGGTCCGGATAATGTTCTGGGGAATCGTAAGTATGGACCAATGAACTAGTCACTGATTACTCCCGCCCACACGTTCACACTGAAGCGGCTTTGGAAGTGTTGCTGACGAATTAAATGTGGGTTTTCTAGGGCGTAATAATGACGATTACGCGTGTTGTAAATACCTTCTCTAGTAAAAGTTGATTCATCAGTCCAAAGAATACGTGAAAGAAAACCAGGGGTTGTATTATCTAGAATCCATTGACAAAAATTAATTCGTTGTTGATAATCAGTTTGCTGAAGTCCTTGTACAAGAGAGTAATGGTATGGGTAAAGCTGTTCCCTTCCAACGGTAGACCACACTTTTCACTGAGAAACTCCCGTGGACCTAGCAACTGCTCTAGTTGAGGTTTCAGGATTATGAAGAAAATGATTCACTATCGTCTCATCCACAGCATCGTCGCGAAAACTCTCCCTATGAAATCCGCGAAAGCTTCCACTTTCCCGCAGTTTTCGATTAACTCTTGTAAAAGTTTCACTTGAGGGTGTGCGACGATTTGGGAACCTATGTGCATACTCCCGCCGTGCAGCAGTCGCATTTCCATTGCAATAGATTGCGTCAGACACAATAGTGGCCATTTTGAGCAGTTCCTGTAATTCTTTTACGTCATTCTTATCCTTTTAGATGCCTATTTATCAAATAAAATAATTCAGAGTTGTAAATAATTGCGTTGTGGAGTTATTACCCCTTCACCCATTCCCGCATTAATCGATTCGGTATACGCTTTTTCACGTGTGTATGCGCATTTCTAAGTTTTAAATTAAGATAATCTAACATCTAGATATACCGTTGGAAAGCTATTTAAATGAAGAAGTTTTTATAAAGTTTGCCAAGTATTAGCTCATGAATTGCTATAACTTAAAGCTCAGAGATTTTTTCGAAAATTTTAAACTTTTTAAAAATTTTAAATTTCGGCAATCTAAACAGCAACTGAAAAGTCTTTTAAGGGATTTATTAGGATGGTTTCTAACAGAAAATTTAACATAGATTTTAAAAATCACCTTGGATTAGTTGTAGCATTAACAGTTTTTGTGTAATAGTAATTTTTTTAAATTGAAGTCTGATAATGTCAAAAAAGCACAAAATGTAAAATTTCTCGGAAATGGTTGAGAGTTGAACACGGGTTTATAGGAACTTTTTTGTTCCTTTAGGGGTGTAGAATCATATGCCGAAGTTTTTCAGATTTATCGCCAGTCACCCTGTATATTTCCAAAATGAAATAAATTTCTCTTCACTGTTAGGAATAATGGGGATGGTATTTTTATCGTATCCGAGCTCGCGTACGATAAAGTGTGCGTCATAATGTGATAAGTTGTGTATAAAACATGGTACGAAATTCGGTTTCTTCAGTTTCATATTACAATTATTACACAATGTTTGTCTAAATCGACCGGTTAAATGTTGATGGTCCGCGACCTTATGATTTTTTTTGGAAAACTTCATTTTACATAGATTACATTCTTTCTTCGTCATGTGGTTACTTTTTTCTTCATCCGACATAATAATGGGTATATTTGTATTTAATAATTTATCAATTCTGCGCACCACATCAACAATCGTTTCCACAAAATATTTTGCCACTTCAGTTTTTGACTCCGACCCTCGAAAAATTATTGGTTCTAATGGTATATTGAATTTTTCTAACAACTCGTTTGGTATATCGTTTGAAGGTTTAACCAAAAAACCATAGCTCATCGGGTTATGTTTCTGGATAATTCGAGTATTTTCACCTTTATTTTCAGTGCATTTTATAAGAAGAGCTTCAAAATCTGCGTATATCACTATTGGATGTTTCTGTGCTTTCGACCATGCCTCAAATTGAAGTGTTTCACCTTCTTCCGGTAAAACGGGTTGTATGGGTTTATGAGCTCCACAAATCTTCATATGCTCTTCGAGAGCAGCCTGTCCATGCAATTTGAATTTTTTAGGGCGATCGTTAAATGTAGTAAAACAGCTTTTACATATATAAATTGTATGTTCACGTGATGACATTTGAGAACATGCGAGTCTTGAAAATTTTGAAATGTATGTATAATGTGTGTTTTTCTTGTCGTCAATTAAAAGTAGATCAAAGTGATCAGTTTTTTCGTTATCGACAACTTTGAGCTGGTATAATGTATTTTTTACAGTATTATTTTGTTTCTCTTTCTTCAGACCATACACGTTCACTGAAACGTTTGGATTATTTTTTTCGAATATTTTTATTTCATTAATAGGTGTCGGGAAAGTTAATCCGGAAAAATCATATTTGCTTTCATGCATTAAATAATTTTCACTTATACGATATTTGTGTTCCCCTGTAACATATCTTGACAGTATTGCCCACTTAAAACAGTGTTGATTGTTGTTTTGTGGGTTTATAACTGCTTTTTTATTTCGAATATCAACTGGTAGTGGAATATATGACGAACCACTCATAGGTGTATACCGGTATATTGTTAGCAATAATCCGTCGATTTTCTCTAGAGAAAACCCACTACCTCTACTCATGTATATATCTTCTTCATGAAGAAGGTATGCAAAGTTGTCTTCTATTAATTTTTCAATGTCTGTATCTTTGAAAACTTCTTTTGCCGATGTTTTAAATGCTCTATTCTCCGAAGAATTTTCAATGTTTGGTATATTATAACTGCTTTCCAGTTTCAAATTGTATTTAATAGGATGAGCAATTGTGCTGTTGTGTAGTATTTTATTTAAATCTTTCTTTATAGAGTTGAAAAATGAACGATAACTACTTAAATCACTGATATTCTTTGCAAAGTACCAAACAATTTTACGGTGATGTGATGAGGAAATTTCTGTAAAGCCTGGTGTTTTTATCAATTCCATTCGAGCCTTTTTTAATTTAATTGTACAAACAGAGTTTTCGTTTTCCCGTTTACGTAAATCGAAAGTATCTATAATATAACTATGAAAAAAATTAATTAAATTTAATATAGAGATATAGTAAAGTATAGTAACGAAGACATTATATCGGTATTTAATGTTTATACTAAAAAATAATGTTAAATATAATATACGTTGATTTAATTAAATAGACATTTATACAATCTTACCGTTATAACTATGATTTTTTTCGGTTAGCATCATATGTTTGAAAATATTACTATTGTTGTCGACCGACGAATCTTTGGTTTTTGAATTATTTGTAGATACCTCCAAATCTGTGTTTTGTTGTTTTACTGGTAAATTAACATTGTTATCTGTTAAAATAAATAATAAATATGTATAATGATTAACATACAAATAATAATTAAGATACTTACTATGAATTTTTTTCGTATGATTGGTTAGGTATTCCTTGCGTGTAAACACTTTATAACACACATTGCATGGGAATTTGTTCTTGTCGTGAGTTTTAGTGTGTCTTACTAAACTACGTTTGGCTGTAAATACTTTATTACATACCGTGCAAATAAACATTTTTTCATAATGTTATGATAGAAAGTTGTAATAATTATAAATACAATAAAAAAATTAATGCACACGTGGGGACAAAACGATGAGACCCAAACGAGTAGATTAATTAAAGAGAGAGCACAATTGTTACCGCCGATAGGCGAATACACGATGTGGACGAGGACGGGTGATTTATTCTTACGATTAACAAACAATTATCTTACGTACATGGAAAAAGACAATAGATGTAATATAACAAACAATAAATAATTAAATCATATAAAACACACGTGAACTATGATAATTAAGCATATGCACAATCGGGCATATGTCCGCAATAAATGCTTAAACAAGCATGAAAACAAGTTGTTACCGTATGTATACAAGGCGACACGAAACTAAGTCGACCACTGACCGCTGGTCACCGGACGCGTACGTCTTCGCACCGAAGACAATTTCGGTCTTGGAACGCCCAAGATACCGAATGACGCACTTCACTGATCACGGTGATAATATAGTAAATGATTCCGAAACATACACTCAGTAGAACGGGTATACACGGTATACGGCCCAAAATCCTTGAATTGTTACAGTATACACGTGGCGCGCGGATCGTCGCGCACCGCCAACAACTCCTCGCCATACGTGCAAAGCGGTCGGCGATGTAACGCAACGGCGACTACAAAACCGGTTCCACTAAAGCTCTTATTGATGGTGGTGGTGGTGGTGAATGGCGCGAACATACTCCCCCGATAAAAATACGTTTTTTATCCAGTTTTCAGCGGCATTCATTTCATCAGCAAGGAACATTTTTAACAAAATATATTTTATACAAATAGAATATTATAACTTATATAAACAAAAAAGGGGTATATAGTACCAATACAAAATAATAATATAATAAACAATAAGTGCCGTCCTCGTACCATACCATTCACACTGAAAAAAAACTACCGCATGTTACCAGCGACCGTGGCATCTGGATGAACGATAATGTGCGGCGATACACGAGTAACTACTGAGATGGTAGCAAAACTAATTTCACTACCGGTCTAACGATATCACCGTCTTGGGTTCGGACACGAACCACACGAACAACGCCATCAGGACCAGGCAACACTTCTATTATACGACCCATCCGCCAAGTAAGTGGGGATGTATTATCACATCGAACAACCACCATGTCATCTATCTGTAAATTGGGATGATCTCTCCCCCATTTACCTCTGACCTGTAAGGTATGTAAATATTCGGTTGACCACTGCCGCCAAAATGATTGAAAACATTGGCGCAATAACATCCAGCGATGTCGAAGATTGCTAGGTCCGCCTTGTGGTTGAGCATCCGGTGGAGCTAATAAGGGCTGACCAATCAAAAAATGGCCCGGAGTCAAACAATGCAAATCAGCTGGGTCGTCCGAAAGAGGTGATAATGGCCGAGAATTTAATACGCTTTCGACCCTTACAACTAGGGTCCACATTTCTTCGAGTGTAAACATGTGTGGTCCCATGACACGGATTAATAACGACTTTGCCGACTTAACCGCAGCCTCCCAAATGCCACCGAAATGCGGAGCACCGGGTGGGTTAAAATGCCATTGAGATATGGTGGCATCTGCCAGTGTGAAGCGTGTATTCTCACTAGACATTAAGCGTCGAAACAATGAAGCAGCGCCCACAAAATTGGTGCCGCAGTCCGAATAAACATGTGCTGGAACTCCACGACGTGACGTAAAACGATTGAAGGCTTCGAGAAACGCGTTAGTAGATAAGTCTGAAACAACTTCTAAATGTACTGCCTTCACACTCATACATACAAATACTGCCAGGTATACCTTGTATACCCGTGCTTTACGCAACTTTGTTTCCTTCATGGTAAACGGTCCTGCATAATCAATGCCCACGTGAGTGAATGGGCGACTCTGTTGTACACGACATGCCGGAAGATCCGCCATCTTTGGATGGATTACTGGAGCGGCGTGTCTTACACATGTTACACAACTTATGACGATCTTACGAACTAAAACTCGAGCGCATATAATCCATACTTGCCGCGCTAACATTGACAATACCATCTTCACCCCAGCATGACACGTAACAATGTGCCAATACCGACACAGCAACAACGCAAGAGTGGACGATTTGGCTAACAAAATCGGATGTTTCTGTGACAAAGGTAAACTCGAGAATTTGAGACGTCCTCCCACACGTATAATCCCAGCATCATCAATAAAAGGAGACAACCGTGATAAATGTCGCACGCTGCACGGTCGTCGGTTTAATAATTCATCCTTTAACACACGGAAATGAATTTGTTGTGTAGCCTTAGCTAAACACTTCAATGCGGTATCCAATTCATCCCGAGATAATGCACCAACATTTAAGCGTTGTCGTTTGCACGCGTTAACAAACCGGAGCATCCATGCGGTCGTCCGTAGTAGCCTAGTATAGATCGAGAATTTACAAAACCAATCGTCGGAACCGGGAGACCACACCATCCCGAGAAGTTTAAGTGTGCTGGACGATTCATCATTAAACTCGGTGGCCTTGATGGTACGATCCTCGAAAGGAACGCGATCACATATTGACGGTACATTGCTCGCCCATTTCTTTAATGAAAAACCAACTTCCTTTAAAACAGTGATAAGATCCTGTTGTAACTGCAACACCTGATGAATTGTATCTGCCCCTGTACAGATATCGTCAACATATGTGTATTTCCGTAAAGCGATTTGAACGGATGGGTAATCCACAGCTCGATCTGCGATATCGTGGATCACACGAATGGCAAGGTACGGTGCACAATTCATGCCATATGTGACCGTATTCAGTTCAAACTCGGTCAATTCTAATTCTGGAGCCTCACGCCACAAAATATGTTGAACATGACGATGTGATGGAATCACCTTGATCTGTCGGTACATCTTACATATGTCTGTGGTGAACACGTACTTGTGTGTCCGAAATAAAAGTAACACATCAACTATGTCGGATTGAAGTTTTGGACCGGCGAACATACAATCGTTGAGGGACATTCCAGATGCTGACTGAGCTGACGCGTCAAACACCACTCTTAATTTGATTCCATCACCATCCGGCTGTACGACAGCATGATGAGGAATCAAAAACGACCCAGGCGCTACTGCTTGACTCATGTGTCCCAATGTCAAATATTGTTGCATAAATTCAACATATGCTACTTTAAGCTTCTCATCTCTCATCAGCCGGCGCTCCAAATTCTCGAACCTCTTCACTGCCATTCGTCGCGAGCCTTGGAGATCTCTCACCGGGTTGGCTTGCCGAAATGGTAATGGAACAACATCTCTGCCGCCGTCATCTCGAGACATTCCCTTTACCACTAACGCCTCACATTGCCCGTCTTCGGTAATATCACTACTCGGAGAATGTGGTTCCTCCACATGCCAAAACCGATCGAGCAAATATTCCAGTGACGACGTTGTAGCCAACAATATGGATGAAGGGAGAACCTCAACTTGGTTAATTCCGCCAATCAACACCCAACCAAATATAGAGCCGAATGCCATTGGCAGCTCAGAACGAACAACAATCCTTTTTCCGTCCATGACCATGGAAAACACATCAGCGCCGAGTAACATTTCCACAGGGCCGCACTGATCAAATGACGGGTCTGCTAACGCCAAATGGGAATACTCCCCTTTTATAGACGGATGTAATGATCGTCTTGGCATGTTGTCGGTGATAGTTGGAAGCACCCATGCCTTGACGGAGATTTCAGGATCGGTGGCATAACGAGGGGTCATTGTACATTTTGTCATGCCACTAACCGCTGGAACCGGCCTATCTGACAACCCAGTCAACGGAATTGTCCATTTCGACACCTTTAATCCCAACCTCTGTACACATGATGCAGTGATGGCACTCACTTGAGACCCTGAGTCAATTATAACACGAACTTCTTGAACGTGACCCCAACCATCTTTAACGTGGGCTAACGCAGTTCCTAATATCACGTCACCGTGTGATTGGGATCCAAGCAACGACACTGAGTTCGAACCACGTGCCTCGACGACAGGGATTGCATCTCGATGTAACAAAGTATGATGTTTTAATGAACAAATGGTGCAGGTAGTGGTACTTAAGCATTTCGGTGTCCAGTGTGTTGCACTCAAGCAATTGAAACATAACCGTTTCTTACGCGCGATTGACTGTCGTTCATTGAACGGCATCGCAGCAAATTTAGTACATGATGAGCTTATATGTGAACCACTGCAGACGGAACAGTTTACTGATGGTTTTGGAGTAACCCTTTCGGCTGCTAGTAACACTTTACCAGTCCACTCAGGTCGTACACCTTTCGATTTATATTTTTCAGTAACACGTTGAATATTGTGCAAGGGTTGCACCGAGGTAGTTGCTAATCTGGCATTTTCCAAGACCTTGATGCGTCCCTTCACGAAACTAATTACTTTAGTTACTGATGGAAAATCCTCCGTAGATTGAGTCTCAAACAACGTACGACAACTCGATGGTAAACAACGCATCGATAAGAAAAATAATAAAATCTCCCAATGCCGGTATATCCATAGATGTCAATAACGAGATCGATTCATCAAACTGTACTAGAAAATCTTTCAATACATCCACGGTTTCATTCGAATATACTGGCGATTTCAACATCTTATCGATTAATAGATTGGCTAAATGACGCGGCTTGTCGAATCTAGCCACTAGAGCCTCCCATGCAAGACGATAATTGGTTGCAGTCATCGAGAACACTTTCACGACATCGGCCGCTTCCCCAACTAACGAACCACACAAATAATATAATTTTTCTACATCTGATAAATGAGGCCGAGCGTCAATTAAACTGGAAAACCGATCACTGAACACAGGCCACGACCGTAAATCACCATCGAACGTGGGAAGTGGAATTTCGGGTAATCTACAACTAAACGACGATACAGGTCTTCCCGTGATTGAACCTGTGATATGATCCGCCGGTGCGTCTTCTCGATCCATTGCCACCGTTGGTGCATCTACGGGACTGGTCATATTGATACCAGATGATATCGATACTTGTGATACGCCAGATACACTAACCGGAGTCAATTCAGATTTTAACACCATAATATTGACATAAGTGTCACTAACTTCGACTTCAAATGACGAAGAGAATTCCGCAACGGCATCCAACTCTATTAACGCGTCCAACACAGCATTATTTTCTACCAAGAATTCAGACCACCAAATATCTGCCCTTCGACAATATTCCAAAAACTTGGGAATAAGAGACGAATCTGACTTAGCACTCAGCCCTAATGACAATATTGTCTTTAACCTAGTCACGGCACCTGAACGCTTGGCTATCGCGCGGTGATAAATACGTTTCTCTCGTCCGTCAGACATCGCGATAAGGAACAAAACGACGACAAATACAAGGTCAACCGCAACAAATAATAATACTAACGCTCGTAAATCGCGTTCTATATATAATTCAATACAACAACATACGACACTGAAGATAAGTAAAAACCCAGCCTATCAAGTCTGACGTGAAATAACACCGGAGTACGAAAACGTAATAATACACGAAATTTGCGAATACGTAACACTGTTACACACGATTAAACAAACCGTAAACGAAATTAAAATACACAAAATCAACCATCCAGAAACCACGCTCTGCTACCAAAATGTTACCGCCGATAGGCGAATACACGATGTGGACGAGGACGGGTGATTTATTCTTACGATTAACAAACAATTATCTTACGTACATGGAAAAAGACAATAGATGTAATATAACAAACAATAAATAATTAAATCATATAAAACACACGTGAACTATGATAATTAAGCATATGCACAATCGGGCATATGTCCGCAATAAATGCTTAAACAAGCATGAAAACAAGTTGTTACCGTATGTATACAAGGCGACACGAAACTAAGTCGACCACTGACCGCTGGTCACCGGACGCGTACGTCTTCGCACCGAAGACAATTTCGGTCTTGGAACGCCCAAGATACCGAATGACGCACTTCACTGATCACGGTGATAATATAGTAAATGATTCCGAAACATACACTCAGTAGAACGGGTATACACGGTATACGGCCCAAAATCCTTGAATTGTTACAGTATACACGTGGCGCGCGGATCGTCGCGCACCGCCAACAACTCCTCGCCATACGTGCAAAGCGGTCGGCGATGTAACGCAACGGCGACTACAAAACCGGTTCCACTAAAGCTCTTATTGATGGTGGTGGTGGTGGTGAATGGCGCGAACAACAATTGTATTGCGATACAAATAACGACTGTACTGTATGGAAGTGAAGACGTTACTGACAATGGGGCAAAGCCGATTTAGTTAGTAAATGAATGATTTTTATTATTTAATGTACGCATGCGCGGAAACGGCGATACATATACGAGTATATCAAAGAGAGAACACAATTGCGGCGTGATGTAAATAACGACTGTTTGGAAGTAAAGACGATACTGACAATGGGACAAAGCCTATTTGGCATATACAATTACTAACAAAACGTATTATGCAGGTCTCGACCGGTCGCTACAGGCTTGTACAACCCTATCGTATGACTCATTCTATGAGATTGTTGTGTATATTATTATTTAACGGTCTACATAATAAAGGACTTTTTCACTACATTACATATAAGTCATTAAATTTTTAAGATATGGATATATTTGAGTGAATTAGTTAAATTCTTATAATATGTATGTGAAAGAGAAATAAATTTCTATAATATATCGATAGACAGCTATGAATAATATTTTAGGTGAAGATATAGTTTGTCATATAGTACTATTAATAATCCGATATATGATAATTACTATAACAATTATATGTATTATATGTAGTAATTATATTGATTAAAATAATATATATATATATATGGGTTTAATTAATTGTGTGATTTGAAAAGCGACTTAAAGTGTTTACAAAATAGTATAGTACCAGGGATGAATGTGAATTTGGTTGTTTTCAAGAATATATTCTACACGATATTCGATAACTATATACTTCCTATATTATAAAGGACACACCTGTTATTCATTTGTCGATAAATATTATGCGGGTCTGTACAGATTTGTACAACCCTAACGTATGACTCATATTATAAGAATGTAGTTCATGAACACTACTTTATTTACACGAGGGGGATTATTATTATCATGTATCGATGTATATGACAAAGGATTTTTTTTTTTACTAATGAATTAATGAGTCATTAAAAATTTAAGAAATGAACATATTTATGTGAATTAGTCAAATCCTCTACAATATATTGATAAAACAGATATTATATTGTACGAATAATGTTTTTATTTAGGTGAAAATAGAGTGTGTAATATAGTACTATTAATAATGAGATATTTTAAAATCATTATTATAATATATATTATGTGCGTGAAATGCATGCGACCATAAGTGTGTATGTACATGCGATAAAATACAATGGGGGGCTCAATAGTGAAGACCGTTTGATTGTTATCAATCGTAATCAATCGCGAATCAGACTTAATCAATCGCGAATCATACTTAATCAATCGCGAATCAAACTTAATCAATCGCGAATCAAACTTAACCAATCGAGATCAATCGTAATCAATCGCGAATCTGGCTTAATCAATCTCGTATAATCATTAAATATGACATGGAAGGGTGGGGGAATATAGAGATATGTAATGTAGAAACATATATGATTATAGAATTCAAAGTTTTTATAAAAACATTGACTATAAAAAATCAAGAAACGCTTCCTCTTTTGTTTTGTTTAGGAAATTAATTAGGAAAAATCATTGTACACAATGCAATATAATACAACCTGATTATGTATTATGTTTAACAATAATGTAAATTACTGAATTTATGTATAATGTATATAATAAAACAACTATTATTTCAATATAAATGAATTATGTTTTATGTTTTATCATAAATTATAACATATCTAATTGAGTTCATATTATATTATGAATAAATGACACCAATTTTTTGATACAGACGTATGCATTGGTGAGTTTAAAGAAAAAAATAATTTATACATTTATCTTAATATTGAAAATCTTACTTTTGCATAGAAATATCGTTAATAATTATAATTATATAAGTCAAATGATAATAAAATTTCAAATTATAAAATATTTTATGTGCATGCTATAAAAATTCGTCATTGGTTATTCTTATTTATTTCATATTTGAGAGACAATTTGTATTATAAATTGTAGATCAGGAATACTTATAACTTTCGTATATTCTTAAATTAATTGAAATTCTTACTAATCGTATTGTTCTTAACAATATGAACGTAAAATATTTTAATTTAAATCTATTAAATAGATGCATTAAAATCATATCCAGGTAAGTAATTTGTATATGAAAGCATTAGCGTCATTGTGATACAAAGGGGGAGTGTGATGATTGAAAAAATAAATTCATTAACCTGAATTTTGTAATTCTTCTACACAAAATATTATTTAAATTCAAATTGGTTTATGAAAACAATAAGTTTTGAAGTAAATTCTTCTTTGCTATATAACAAATAAGGCCCAAGTTTCAACATAAGTCGATTATTTTAATCTTCATCTCATACACTTCCTAACCTAACCTCAGCACAGAAACAAATTATATTAAAAAATGTAAAAAAATTTTTTTTTAATAATCAATGCTACTATTGATGTATATTTTATTTGTTTAATAAAAATTCACAAGAATTTATAAATAACAAATATTCGTTTGTCATACTAATTATAATAGGAATTTCAACAATTTAATTTTTACATCTGTATAGCTACCCGGAAAAATTACTACTTCCTAAAAAATCTTTGCAGTTTTAATTTTGGTCTTGTTACTTTATTTGAAAACCAGTTAACATCATATATTTTATTTTTAACTTAAATTAATATATATTTTTAAAAACTCAACTTGATTAGTTAAAAAAAGGGTTAATTAGTTTATTCTTGGATAATTAAAAAAAAAATGCATTATTTCATAACTACTAAAACCAGTACATTCTGCGATTTGATTAATATCAAATACCTGTACCATAGTAATCATAATAATACGCTGGAAATTATTTTATTTATATTTAAATTTTTTAACAATATTATAATATGTACTTTAAAATATTGCACTTCATAATATTTCATTCTTTTGTATAGCTAAAATAGCAAGGAATGATGGTAAATTTAGAACAAAAGTGTAGATTCAAATATTACATTAATTCTAAGCCTATTTTAATTTTAAATTTACAATTTGTTAAATATATGATATGAGTGGTTTCTTTTTGTGCTTAATAAGAATATTAGTGTAGACTACAATAATAAAAATATAAGCATTAGAATAAAATATTTTTTTCCAATATCCTTAATTGGAGTATTGTAACAAACACAATAAAAATATCTACATACTAATCCTCTCATGCTTTATTTATTTTTAAATTTTTCACTTTTGGATTGTTAAAATATAAAATTATATACAATAGTATATCTACAAGGGTTTTTATCTTATTTCTATATTCCTTATTGGATCATTTAAATTTTAAATTTCGTTAATTAATTTTATAAAAAAATAGTTCACGTCATACATTTTAATTTTAACTTTATTTATATATTTTTATATCAACTCAGCATGATTGGTTAAAAAAAAAAAGTTATAGTTGTTCATCCCTAGGGAATTAAAATCATATATCATACTAATAAAAACTGAAAATTATTTTATTTAATATTATTTTTTTTAAAAAGATATAACATTTACTCTAAAATATTGCACTTTATAATACTATATTTATTTATATAGCTACAAAAACCGAAAAAAAAGGTAAATTTAAAGCAGAAGCTTAAAATTGAATTTTACATTTAATCTAAGACTTTTTTAATTTTATGTTTACAAAATGTTAAATATACGATATGAATGTCTTCATTTTGTGTTTAATAAGAATATTGGTGTAAACTACAAAAACATAAGACTTTGTTACTTAATTTGGTATACATATTCTGAAGTTTAGAACTGTAGCGTACATAGTGATAAATACATTAAAAAAAGAAACCAGAAATATTTCCTTTCTTACTTCATTTATTTCAAAAATTTTCTGTTTTGGATTGGTAAAATAAAGAATAATACATTCTTATATAACTGCAAATGTTCTTACCATAATTTTATGTTTTTGATTAAATCAATGCAATTCTAAATTTGTTAAAGTTAGTTTTTTCAAAGAAATTGTTATATTTCTCAATTAGACGTGGAAAAAGGGGTGACCAAAATTATAACTCACACAATAATCATGCACTAATATATTACATAAATTGATTTCAATATATATATATATATAATGAGCTGTTTATTTTTAATATTAATGTACTTTATAAGAATATTGTAATTTAAAGTAATTATGTTACTAAATGTATTATTGCAACTCTAAAAATTCTCAAATTCAATTTTAAATACAATTTTCAAATAAAAAGCAGTTCATTTTTAATTTAATCTCTATATATTTATGATTTTTTTTACAAACTAAATTTAAAAAATTAGTCATAATGTTTTTTTTTTTGTTAAATATACTGAACATGTAAAATAGATTATTACAATTAAATTAATTTTATTAATTTGAATAACTAATGAAAACACAGAAAAAAGTAAGTTATAAATATAATTAAAGGTGTACATAATATTTCACCCTTTTAATATATTATTTTTATAATGGATTCAATATTTGATACTCCAGAATCATATTGAAAAAAACATAAAATATTTATATTTGTCCATTGTGGTCTCAATTTTTTTTCTTAAATTGTATATTGATGCAAAACCACTTTGATATGAGTGCTATTACAACTTATATTTATGTTACTAATTGCAATTTTAAATTTGGTCAAGTTACTTTTATTAAAGAAAAAGTTTATTCATCATATTTTTTTAAATTATTTTAATTATATATTTTTTTAATAACTAAATTTGATTGTATAAAAAAAAAGAGTTAACTTGTCTATTCTTGGAAAATTAAAATCTTATATCACACTGTAATATGCTGAAATTATTTTATTTCATTTTAATATTTTCAACCAAAATATAATATGAATATACAACATAACGTTTCATAATATTTTATTCTTTTTCTTAGCTATAAATGCCGAAATTAACGGTAATTTTCAAGGAACAGCTTAGTCTTGAACATTAAACTAAGACTGAGACTATTATAATTTTGTGTTTACGAGATGATAAATGAAAAGAAACCAAATACATTTTCTACTTTACATTATGTATTAAAAAATTGTCTGTTTTGGATCGTTAATATAAAGAATAATACATTGATATATAACTACAGGAGTTCATATCATAAATTTAAATTCCTCATTGGACCATTGCAATTTTATATTTGGTTAAGTTACTTCTTTTCTAAAAAAAACAAAATACAACACACATTTTATTTTAAAATTATTTCCAAACTATTTTAATAACTCTATTTCACTTTTTATAAAAATACGTTAAAATTTTCTGTCATGGAACTTAAAATTTAAAATTAAAAAAGATAATTAAATAAATTTTCAAATCATTGCCATTCCGAAATATTATACAATATATATTATACAAATATTTACAATTTAAATTTAAAAAATGTGATGATATAACATAATATGTTGGTATTTTAAATTTACATTTCTAAGGAAATCAATGCTAATTTAAATGTGTTGGATAAAATAATGTTTAACTAATATTCCTAATTAGAACATTGCAAATAAAATTATATTAAATACATTTAAAAAAAAACTAGATATATTTCTTTCTTGCATCATTCCTTTAAAAATGTTCATTTTATTATTGAAAAATTAAAAAACAATAAATCGCTATATAAACACAGCAATTCTTATCAGTTATGATTATTCTTTATTAGATCATTTCATTTTTAAATTTCATAACGTACTTTTCTAAAAAAAGCAAATTTATATTTCATATTTAAATAAGTTTATAAATAATTTAAATTAGAGTTTAATTCACTCTACCTTAAAATATTGAACTAAAGAAAACCACATCATAATTTAACATAATAAGTTCATATATATAATTTATATATCTAAAGAAATCTTTGAAACGTTAAATTTTATCAAGTTACTTGTTCTTAAAGTAGTTTACAGTTCACCATTTATTATTAACTCAAATTAAATATATTATTTTTTAAACACAACTAGATTAGTTATTTGTTCACTCTTGGAAAATAAAAAAAATATTCACATACATATCCTCTCATGCTTCATTCATTTATAAATTGTTCACTTTTGGTTTGTTAAAATAAAAAATAATATACAATTATATATCTAAAGCGGTTTTTATTTTATTTCTATATTCCTTATTGGATCATTTAAATTTTAAATTTCTTTAAATTACTTTTATAAAAAAATAGTTAACATCATACATTTTAATTTTAACTTTATATATTTTGATATCAACTCAGCATGATTGGTTAAAAAAAAAAGAGGATAGTTGTTCATCCCTAGAGAATTAAAATCATTTATCACACTATAAAAAACTGAAAATTATTTCATTTAATATTATTTTTTTTAAAAAAGATATAACATTTACTCTAAAATATTGCACTTTATTTATTTGTATAGCTAAAGAAACCGAAGAAAAAGGTAAATTTAAAATAGATGCTTGGACTTTAAATTTACATTTATTCTAAACCTTTTTTAATTGTATGTTTACAAAATGTTAAATATATGATATGAGTGGTTTCATTTTGTGTTTAATAAGGATATTGGTGTAAACTACAAAAATATAAGCTAATGTTACATAATTTGTTATACATATTTATTGCCAGAACATTGCACTTCATGATATTTTATTCCATTTTATAGATATATACAGCTTCATTAATGGTAATTTTTAAACAAAATCTTTTTCTTGAATATTATACTTAGACTGAGATTATTTTAATTGCGTGTTAATAAAATATTAGACATATAAGTGACTTTACATATGTTTGATAAGAATGCTGGTGTAAAACATCCAAAATATAAGCATTTAAATATAATAATTTTTTTTTACATATTCTTATTTAGAAAAATGTAACTAATATTTTGTTAAATAACATTACAAAAAAATCCAGATACATTTCCTTTTTGCTTCATTTAACTATAACTATTTCTGTTTTGGATTTCAAAATAAAAAAAAAATAAATCATAATTTAAACAAATGATTTTGTAGTTTGTATTTCTATACCTAAAGGAATCTTTGCAACTTTAAATTTAGTCTAGTTACTTTTTTTTAAATAGTTTACATTTTGCAATAAATTTTTATTCTAAATTAAATATATTTTTATAATCTCAACTTGATATCTTAACTTTTTAGTTACAAAAAAATTGTTAACTTGTTAATTTTTTAGAGAAAAAAAATGTACACGATTTTCTAATTAAAATAAACACTTTTGTATTTCGATTAAAATATAAAACTACACCGTTATATGCGGAATTTTTTTCATTTCATTTTAATATTCTCAACCAAAATATAATATGAATACAGAACATAATGTTTCATAATATTTTAATATTTTTCTTAGCTATAGATGACAAAATTAAAGGTAATTTTCAAGGAACAGCTTAGTCTTGAACATTAAACTAAGACTGAGACTATTATAATTTTGTGTTTACGAGATGATAAATGAAAAGAAACCAAATACATTTTCTACTTTACATTATTTATTTAAAAATTGTCTGTTTTGGATCGTTAAAATAAAGAATAATACAATGATATATAACTACAGGAGTTCATACCATAAATTTAAATTCCTTATTGGATCATTGCAATTTTATATTTGGTTAAGTTACTTCTTTTCTAAAAAATACAAAATACAACACACATTTCATCTTTAAATTATTTCCAAACTATTATAATAACTCTATTTCACTTTTTATAAAAATATGTTAAAATTTTCTGTCATGGAACTTAAAATAAAAATAAAAAAAAGATAATTAAATACATTTTCAAATCCTTGCCATTCCGAAATATTACCGAAAAATATTGGAAATTTACGTTTTGGCAAATGAGAATTAACCAACGATGAAAGTATAGAGTCGGGGTTAATGGACGTGTTAATCAACGACGAAGTCATATCTATATTTTGTGTTGTTGAGATTCCAAGCATATCTGCAGAACTCAACAATTCATAATATAACGTATCAAATGTCTCTGCAAGTGATTGACTAAATTCATGTGACGAAACATCAGGTATTAATTTTAAATTCACCAACGACTCCATTGTTTGTATATCAGATTCAACGTGAGATCGTATTTCGGCTAATTCGCGTACCATTGTCGTGACTTTAACGCATTTCAGTTGGTTTGTTTTATTTTCTTGAAAATCATCTACCGCAGAAACATACGTTGATAAACTCTTTAATCCCCGTTCAATTCTTACCTTAGCATCAGCATACGACAATACTGGGAGCGTGTTCATTTTTAAACGTTTTACAACAGACGTAGAAATTACAATTTAAACAAGTGAAATACTACAATCAGCATACAAACACAAATAATAACCTATTTACAAAGTATTATTATAACATAATGGGGCTCGACGATAACGATATACAATATTTTGTCAAAACGACAACATGAATTATCAGTAATTATAATTATATTTAATAAATAATATTATTTCGCTATTGTACGTTTAATATCCGGCCCGAAGGACCAAATGTTTCGTACCCAATTCTTTTCTTATGTAAAATTTACAAAACCAAAAAAAGAAAAAAGATATTTGGGTGAAACAGTGTGTTTCAAGAAAATAATAAAGTTAAGAAAAAATAAACAAATCAAAGTAATGGTGAAAGCAAAGCGGACTGTATTCCAAAATAACACAATATTAATAATCTTATTAAAATGACAAACAAAACAACGGGTTAACAATATGCAACGTCGTTCGGATATTAAACGTATTATAATCGTAACAAAACACAAAATCGCTCAACCTATTTAGTATACAAAATAGATCGATAATAATATCATAAAAAAAAAATACAAAATAAGAGTACAAAAAACTTTAACCTGACGGCGTCGGCATCCAATGGTCGGCCAAATATTTGAAAATAACCGTGGTCACGCGAAACCCAAAACGCACAAGAAAAAATGTAAAAAATCGGTCGAACAAAAATGAATGCGAAGCATTATCCGAACGCGAAGACGACGACTCGACGACGGGTAAGCCGATAGACAAACTCGAGCCGGGCGGTCTTAATTAGCTTGTATGAATTCCCCCCAATGATACATACATCAATGGTCGGCAGATAATATAATTATAACACAAACATTGACAACACGAAAACCACGTATTACAACAAAAAACGCTACATACGAAGGGCGCGAACAGATGATATAACAAATTAAGTTGGCATTTTAAATTTACATTCTTAAGGAAATCAATGCTAATGTGTTTATGTTAATATTTTTCAAAAAACAAAAAATTAATATCATTTATTTTAATTTTACTTAAATTATATATTAATTAATTAACTAAACTTAAATTGTGGAATAAATGAGTTAACTTGTTCAAAAACTTGTTCATTCTTGGAGAATTAAATTAATGTTACATTAGTTTATAACTATTAATACCAATACACCCTGCGATTCGACTTAAAACCTAATACTATACAGTAATACGCTGAAATCATATAATTTCATTTTAATATTTTTAACTAGATTGTAATATGTAAACTAGAGTATTGCACTTCATAAATTATTATACCTTTTTATAGCTGAAAATAAATACAAGAATGGTAAATTTAAAGCAAAACCTTTGATTATAATTTTGCATTTAGTCTGACACTATATCAATTAAGCGTCTACAAGATGTTGTACATATGATAAAAGTAGCTTCATTTTGTGTATTAGAGTATTGGTGTAAACTACAAAAACATAAGCGTCTGTTAAACAATTTTTTATACATATTCTTAATTGGAGCATTTTAACTAACATTATGATAAATACATTATAAAGAAATCAAATACATTTCCTTTATTACTTTATTGATTTATAAATTTTTCAGTTCTGTATTGTTAAAATAAATAATAATAAATTATTTATTTATAATAGTCAATTAACTACAGGAGTTTTTATTTTATTTTTATATTCCTCATAGGAACATTTAAATTTTAAATTTCATCAGGTTACTTTAAAAAAAGAAAATAGTTAATACCTTACATTTTATTATCAACCTAAATTATATATATTTTCATTAACTAAACATGATTAGTTAAATAAAGTGTTAACTTGTTCATTTCGGTAGAATTAAAGACAATTTACATTATTTTCTAAGTACTAAAACAAATACATCATGCAATTTGATTAAAATTTAAGACTACACTGTAATAGGCAAAAATTATTTAATTTAATTTTAATATTTTCTACCAAATTATAATATGTATACCAAAACATTGCACTTCATAATATTTTATTTCTTTGTATAGATAAAATAGCTAAGACAAAAGGTAAATTTTAAGCAAATGCTTTGACTTGAATTTTACACTTAGTCTGAGCCTATCTTCTAATTGTGTATACGAAATATAGAACATATGTTATGAGTAGGTTTTATTTTGTGATTGATAAGAATAATGGGGTTAACTACAAAAGTATAAGCATTTGGATAAAATAATCTTTAACAAACACTCCTAATTAAACCATTACAAATAAGATTTTGTTAAATAAATTTGTAAAAAAATAAGATATATTTCTGTTTTGCATCGTTCCTTTATAAAATTTTTAGTTTATGATTGTAAAATTAATAAATTATAAATCGCTATGTAAACGCATATAATCCTATCAGTTATTTTTATTTTTTTTGGATCATTGCAATTTTAAATTTCATAATATTACTTTTTTAAAAAATAGCAAATACATTTCATTTTTTAAAAATTTATAACTAATTTAAATTAGAGTTAATTTCACTAGTTAAAAAAATATGTTAAAATTTTCTGCCCTAAAATATTGAACTAAAGAAAGACACATCATTATTTATCTCAATGAGTTCATATTTGTAATTTGTGTATTTAAATAAATCTTTGAAACGTTAAATTTTGTCAAGTTACTTTTTTTTTTTAAAGTAGTTTACACCTCGCCATTTATTATTACCCAAATTAATTATATTTTTTTATAAACACAATTATATTAGTTAGTTTACAACCTTGAAAATTATGTAATTAGTTCACCATCTATGCAACGTCCAGAAATTTTGGATATATTTGTCTCAAAAATACTAAATAGATTTCATATAAAAATGAATAACTTATCGAATCTAATCTTCGACCATTCTCCCGTGCTCCTAATTCTAAATATCGAACCACCTCTAAAATCCACAAATCCATCACTTATTAACAGCATAATGCACCGGGAAAAATTTTAGTCAACATATATACGAGGTCTGATCAAAAACTTCCGGAACTCTTGAATTTGCATGCTAACGGAGGGTCGCAGAAACTCCTTAGTGGTCTCAGCTGTTAACGTTAAATCTACATGAGTCACGTGATTTTTTAGTTTATAAAACTGTAATCTGTAAACGCTGTAACCTTTTTAGTTCTCGAGTTATCGCATTTATTGTGAAGCGCAATTTTCGTCCGCAGCGATTTTGACGACGAACGCGAAACAGGGGCAGCGAGTTTGTGTGAAATTCTTTGTGAAACTCGGGAAAACTTTCAAACTTTTGACTGAGGTCTACGAGGATAAAACTATGGGTCGTTCAAGGTGTTACGAGTGGCACCAGCAGTTCAAACAAGGTAGGATGTCCGTCGAAGATGACCCACGGTAATGCTGACAGTTTTCTTCGATTCCAAGGGTGTTGTCTACCACGAATTCATGCCATAAGGTGAATTAATTAACCAATTTCGTTATTTGAAAACCCTAAGAAAATTGCGTGAAGCTGTGAAAAAGAAGAGGCCAGAATTGTAGGCGAGCGACGAGTGGGTGCTTTTTTACGATAATGCGCCCTGTCACACCGCCCTCCTGATTCGCCAGTTTTGCGCTAAAAACGCGACGATTGTCCTTTTCCAGCCAACGTATTCACTTGACCTAGCCCCCCAGACTTCTTCTTGTTCCTCAGGCTCAAATACTCAATGAAAGGATAGCGTATTGACACCGTAGACGTTCTGAAACAAAAATCGCTGGAGCGCCAGATGTTCTCCCGTCTGAGGCTTATTTCGACTGTAAGGATCAATGGAAAAAACGCTGAGAGAAGTGTATACTTAGCCATGTGGAGTACTTTAAAGGGGATAGTATTTGAAAATTCTTAAATTTATTTAATAAAGAGTTATTGAAAAAGTTCCGGAACTTTATGATCAAACCGCGTAAATAGCTCCAACCTAAAAACCTGCCTAAAAACTAAATATGACATTGATGACGCTTTTAATACTCCAACTAAATCAATTCAAACAGCTGTCTGGAACTTTTGCACACCCAAACCCACATCTATTTTAAAGAACTACTCAATAACTGCACACGTAAAATCTCTAATAGTATAAAAAAGAAGAGCCAGAGCAATCTGGCAAAGAGCCAAATATAATTTAGACAAAATAAATTTAAAACATAAACGGCTTTTTAACCACCAAAACTCCCTTATCGCTAATTTATCTACAAACGCACTCCCTAGAAATCCAACACGAAAACTCATGCGTTAATGGCCTCGAGATTTCTTAAATAAACATAATACCTAGTTATTTTATATAAACGATAACTAAATCTCCGCCGAAGTGCAGTCGTTGGACGGTCTCTTCAATCAAGCTAAAACGTTCCAAAATTTTGCTAAATACCTCTTCGGCTTATTGTCTTAAATAATGTACAGACTGTCGAATTTTCTAATAAAAACTAAAAAAAAAAATTTGTTACAAAAAATTGTTAACTTGTTCATTCATGGAGAATAAAAAAAAATTACATTATTTTCTAACAACTAAAACCAACACCTTCTCTAATTCGATTAAAATCTAATTGCACAATGTATTACACTGAAAATTACTTAATATAATATTTTAATTTTCAAAAAAATATAATATGAATACTAGAACATTTCACTTCATTATATTTTATTCCTTTGTATAGCTAAAACAAATTTAAAACAGGGTAATTTTTAAACTACTGCTTTGTCTTTAAATTACACTTACTCTGAACCTAATTAAAACTGTGTCTACATGATGTAGAACATATGTCAAGAGTGACTTCATTTTGTGTATGACAAAAAATATTGGTATAAATTACAAAAATATAAGCATTTGATTAAAATATTTTTTTCTAAATATTCCTAATTAGAACAATGTAACTAATATAATGTTAAATAATTTAAAAAAAATAAGGAAACGTGATACATTTGCTTTTTCGCTTGACTTATTTATACATTTTCCTGTTTTGGAAGTATGAATTAATGAATTATACCCCGTTATGTAATTACAAGAGTTCTTATTATTCATAAATATTCCTTATTGGATCATTGCAATTTTAACTTTGTTTAATTTAGTATTTTTTAATTTGCGAACACATTTCATGTATAACTTAATTTATATCTATTTTTATAACTCTTCATTACTATTTAAGAAATACATTGAATTTTCGATTTTTATTTTTAAGATAAAGAATAATACACCTTAATATAACCAAATGGGTTCATTATTTTAAATTAATACTTCAAAAAAAAATATTTTAGCTTGAAATTTGGTCTGGTTTTTTTTATATTAAAGAATTGTTAGCAACATATATTTTATTATTATCTTAAATTATATATTTTTCTATTAACTAAACTTGTTTAGTTAAAAAAAAAATTAAGTAGTTCATACTTGGAGAATTAAAATAAAATTACATTATTTTAAACTATTAAAACCAATACATTCTGCACTTCGACTAAAACTTAATATCACACTCTAATAAACTGCAAATTATTTAATATGGTATTTGAATTTTTAACAAAATTATATTTTGTACAATAAATTATGGCACTTAATTATATTTGATTCCTTTGTGTAGCTAAAGTAGCTTCCCAGAAAGATAACATTCAAGCAACATTATTGCCTTGAATATTATACTTAGTCTGAGCCTATTTTAATTTTGTGTCTACGCAATATATTACATATGTTATAATTGGCTTCATTTTGTGTTTTATAAGAATAAACGTATAAATTACGAGACTCATTCGGAATTTTATACCTGTTTTTTTAAAAAAACTGAGTTTTTATAAATTTTTTACAAAATCTACAAATGGTGATATTAATATATGATACCATTTTTCAACATAGTCGCCAGATCGTTCGATACATTTTAAATACCTAGAGATCAACTTTAGTTTACCTTCCTTCAACTTCTCATGTCCCAAATCAATAAGCGAATTTTCCTGTGATGGTTTCGTAAATAACATTTCTTGAAATATCAGGAATGAGTTCGTAAAGTTCGTCCAAGGTTAATCGCCGATCCATATGAATAACATTGTCGATTTACTCGATAACTTCATCAAACACAAGAGAAGTGCGCCCACTTCTCTTCTCTTCAAAAATGTCTTTCTTACCGCATACGTTTCCCCAACCCCCACCACACCACATCGATTTTTCTCAATATTTTTTTACATATTATTAGTATGTATTTAGTATGCATTTGTATGCTCATTATTATTATTATTATTATTATTTAAAAGTGACTCGGCTTTGACCCGGTGTTCATATCCTTTATCGGGTTTAGAACAAGATACAGAGGCTTCGATATATTTGTCCATTCGACATTCATTCACGTTGTCTCCCTCTATATTATATCAATATTTAGGAACTTTCTAACTGTATGAACCGTATTTATAATTGTCGCTTTTTGCAGTGTAACATATGTATATTGATTAATTTCTAGTATTTTTAGGCTATTATGTAGTTTTCGTGGTATTACCCCTGTCGATGAAAGCACAATAGTCACAATTATTACTTTATTCATTTCCCACAGACGTCGTAATTCTTGTGCCAGATCTGTATACTTTTGGATTTTCTTTGTGTACATTTTGTGAATGTTATGCGTGTTTGGTATTGCAATATCAACCAGGTATGTAATTTTTTTTTGTTTGTCTATTAGTGTGATGTCCGGTCTATTGTTGTATTATTTTATCTGTAATCAGTGTTCTGTCGTAATATATTTTGTGAGTTTTATTTTCATATACTGTTTGTGGGATATATTTTTAATATGGTGTTTGTTTCTGTATGAGTTTATGGTTTAGTGCAAGCTTTTGATGTATGATGTTTGTTATTTGGTTATGTCTATGTAAGTAATTGGTTTGAGCTAGCATTTTACATCCTGATGTGATATATTGTATTGTTTCTTATGTTATATGGCAATATCGGCATGTTGTGTCGTGCACTGTGTCATCCTTAAGTATGTACTTTCTGTAGTTTTTCGTGTTTATAACTTGTTCTTGTATGGCTATCATGAATCCTTCAGTCTCACTGAATAAATCCCCACGGGTCAGCCAGGCGTTTGACGCTTCTTTGTCAACCTCAATTTTGCTGAGCTCATGTGGGTGTCTGCCGTGTAACTTCTTCCGAGTCCATGCTTCTTTTGTTGCATTGTATTTATATCCTCTGTTATGTTGCGTGTGGAATGTAAATTAAGTGGGGTGTATCCCGTATGTTAATGTATAATTGCTGCGTGCACCTTTGATGTTTGTTGCTTTGTATGAAAAAATTGTCTAAGTGTATTTATCTGTTTGCCGTGTAGATTTTGTACATCTATCAGTTCACAACCACCCTCACGACATGGCAAGGTGACCCTCTCAACTGCTGATTTTGGATGATGTTGATTGTATTGCATATATAATGTTCGTGTTTTCCTTTGAAGTGCTTCTATTTCTGTTTGTGTCCAGTGTATAATCCCAAATGTGTATGTAAGTGTTGGAATGGCAAAAGTATTTATGGCTTTGGTTGTATGATTTCGTGTAAATGTGTTTTTAGCATCTGTTTTATTCGTGTGATATACTTCTTCGTCACTGTCTCTTTTATCCATTTATGTTCGATAAATTTAGCTTGTTGGATCCCAAGATACTTATATAAATTATCTTCCTCCATGGCTGAGATTTCTTCATGATTTTCAGGAATAAATCCTCCTTTTCTGAGTTTCCCTTCTTCAAGGTGTACTGTTTTACACTTGTCCATGCCAAAATCCATGTGTATGTCTTTTGAAAAGTTATCTGTGATATTTATCAGATGTTGTAAATGTTTGCCTGTGCTTGCATATATTTTCATATCATCCATATATAGTAGGCGTGATATGTAATGCGTTTCATATTTTCTTGTAAGTTTGTATCCGTATTGTGTGTTGTTTAATCTTTATGATAACGGATTTATGGCGAGGCAAAACCACAGCGGGCTGAGAGAGTCCCTCTGGAATATGCCTCGTCTTTATGTTCATTATGTCTGTGTTGATTTTTGTGTTATTTATGTATAAGCATAATACTGTTCACCAATGCACCATTATTGTCTCTAAAAAGCATATCAGGATTGGGTGTACTTTGTATATCTGTAGAATATGTATCAAATAGGAATGAGGGACACTGTAAAATACTTTTATTGTAACCAATATATGCCATGTGTAAGTGTCTGCGTTTTTTATGTGCTTGTTGTAGAATAACCGAATCTATAATTAGCTGTTCCTTGCATCCCATGTATTGTCTACGGCATCATTTTTGTTGTTCTGCGAGTACATTGTTATGTGTTATGTGAGCATAAACCTTGTCTGTGATGCATGATGTAAGTAATTTGTATATAGTCGGAAGACATGTTATTGATCTATATTGTGTAGGATTTTAAGTGTCTGATGTCTTCTGTTTCATATATGTAATTCCTTGCGTGAAGAACCATGGTGTGTCTTGCGAGTTATGTATGATATGTGTAAATTGGGCGGCAAGTACAGAGTGAGGACAGCTAAATCTTTTATACCAGAAATTCTGTAAGCCATCAATGCCTGGTGCTTTCCAACTATGTGATTTTCCTATGGCTTGTGTAATATCTTGAGTTGTGATTTCAGCGAAAGGCGTCTGTGCAACTGTTGTAAGTTTACTTTGCTCTTCCATAATCCAATATGCTGTGGAATTATGCTTGATGGGGTTGGACCAAAGGGATGACCAATATTGCTGCATATCTCCTTGTGTTGGTATACCATTTCTCTATTCATTTGTTGTGTTTAGATTCTGTTTGTAGAACAATTATTCATTATACTGGAACTGTTTGTTGTTTTGCTTGCGTAGAGTGCACATCTTATATCTGCGTAGTCGTTGCGTTTTCGAAGCCAGTTTTTGTTTCAACGTGTCAATGTATTCTGTCAGATGTTGGTTGTGTTGTTCATGGTTTGTGCGTGTTTTTAATTTGGTGAATATGGGATGTTTAAATAACTTTCTTGAGTTGTTACCATGTGTGTACTGTATGAGTCGCCCCATGTCACAACGGGATTTCTCTATATCAGAATTAAGTCTTCGCTCCCAAGATGGTGTGTTTGAATGGTGTTTAGGGCTTGTGGTATTTCGTGGTTGTATTTTATACACATTGTGTGTTAGTGCTGTGATGGCTGCGCAGTATATACGTGTATCTGTGTGTTTTAGCGTAAAGCATGTGTAAATGTATTTTGATAGTATATGCTTATCAAGGTATCTAATATCTGTGTCAGATTTTTCGATGTTCTTGGTTTGGTTATGTTTTGTCTCTCGGTTGGATCCATTCCGGTGTATTGCAAAATGTGTGCTTCCATTGTTTTTGTTATCGAGGGGAGTAATTCCTGACTTATCTCATCACAAGTGTGAATAGGCTCACGGTCAACGTCACATGGAGGCGTTTCCACAGTGTCTGTTGTTGTTTCCTGCACGTTAGGTGTTTCTTGGCCTGTATTTTGTGTGTTATCTTGTGTGACATAGATATCCTGTGGCTGTGCATTTGCGACCTATGCGACTCGATGTTTTATATTTTCGAGTATTGTCTGTGTTATGAGATTGTGTGTGACTATTGTACGTCGCTGGTCTGCTATTCTTTGTTCTGTTACTTGTATATCTGGATATTGTCGTGTGAATGCCGTATAGACTTCATGTCTGTGCATGACCATATCCATTTCCAACTTCGTGACTTTGTAGTATGTGTACGCATAATGAACGCGATTATATCATTCGACCACTTCATGCGCTGGCGCGGCTTGCCTGCTTTAGTGGTCTCCTGCTTTGCAGAAGAAGCACTTTCAGCTTTGGTATTATCGGCTGTATATCGTTCGGGTTGCCCGAACGACGCCCGCCTGATCAGCAGTCGGTCACCATCGGATCGTATGCTGTCATCCCCAGCGATGGCTCCAAGGAGGCCCTGGCGATACCCAGGTAGCGGATTTTTTCCGAGGCTTCTTAAATTGTACCTTTTCTTCATATTTATGGGTATTGCATTTTCCCTGTTAGCCGTTGAGATATAACGTTGCTTGATCCTCACGTGGCTAAGTTGTTATAAACCAGACGTAGAGTAAGACTTTGCGGATTAAGCTAAACCGACCAATCAAGGTCAGTTCAAGGCTCGGGAACCCCGGGTACGCCAAACTCTTAGTACTATCTATAGTAACCCCCCTGACGGTTATTAATAATAAACTGAGAGAATCTTTGTACTCTACTTAACGTGTTTCACAGAATTTAAGAAGTCGTGTATGTTTTGCACTCACGCATGATGATATTATATGGTTCATTAAAACCAGACCTACTTTATTGGATATGCGGAAAAAAATTTACAACTTCATTAATTGTTCCTATGTAGTTTTTTCTAGGCTCTTTTGAGAAAATAAAAAAATGACCTCTCTAAGATACCAACTAGATGCTATTTGTTGTCGTAAACAAGGTATGACTGTAATGATCGAAACACTCCTTCTGGTAGAATTTTGATGTTATAAAATGTATGGTTAAAACTCACATTATAATTTACAGTTGGTTGTGATTCATCAATTTTTTGCTATTTTATTGGTAAATAACTCATGGATGATTCATCGGGATCAAAATTTGAAGTCGTTGAAATGGTTATTGTATTTTTCCGTTTAAAAAACTTTAAAATTGAACTCATTTTAACAAAACTGTGCAAATGTATATAATGTTCAATAGTTGAAGATATAATGATTTAATAATACACAGTTCAATAAATCACATGTATAATATGTCATAAATCGCAATGCTTAAACAACAATTAAATACAATATTCATAATCGAATCAACGTATTGTACATAAAGTAAATAATATTCAATAACAGATAACAAATATTTCAGAAAATTTCAAATTTCCAATGTTAATAATTAATACGTAAATAAAATTAAATGATCATTAGTCGCATTACTCTCATGAAAAGTAATTGAAAATTACGTACATATTTTATATATCAGCCTAAATTTTGGGAGGGGGTTAACCTCCTGCTTTAATACAGATAGGTTATACATAATACAGTATAAGAAGAATTGAAAGAAAAAATAGATTTAATAATTTAATAATAATAATAAAACTTAATAAAGTGATATTTTATCTTTAAATTATGACTTATGTTTTCAATAATCAAAGTTAATAATGAAAAATCAGCATCCACCTCCCCTTCTAGTGTGTATAAATGTATATGTACATATAACTCATTATTACATAATTTAAAAAATTTAAAAAAAAGGATTTTACAAATTTTTAAAAAAAATCTGCTTTAAGTTTTACAATGGTATACTGTATATACAAAAAAATTACATGGAACTTTGGTGTCCATTTGTATGTTTTTACATTTTTTTGTAGGTTATCACACATTTCCCAATATTTTGGACCACATTAGTTTTAAAAAAAATTGAAAAAAAATGGTTCTATGTGTTTGGAGAGGCTGGAGAAACGTTTCTACAACCCTCCTAGAAAATCATTTTTCCGGCTGAATGATTGACATTCAAATTTAAAATACGGGTATACAAATTCATACCAATTTCGTACTAATTATCTGTAAAAAAAATTGAAAAAATCGACGTGGCCGGGTGAACGTACATTTCTCTACCTTTCGTGAATTCTTTCACTCACCTTCTCACATAACCAAATTTCATCAAATTAGTTCCTTAAATATCTACAGGGTGCTAACGAAATTCAGTGGGTGTTTCACCGCAAACATTAAAAAATGAATGACTGAACGAACCTCACATGGAACGTACTTCATTATTGTGGGAAAGGCGTCGTTAGCGACGGTTTCATTTTCGACATGCGACAGCTCGGTCAGTTTTGATGATACTACTATCTGACACCATTCATTATTTTTCTAAGGTCCCGTAAATTAATGTAGTTCTAACAACTTTGTCTATACGATTTTTTTCTAACCTTCAATAAAATTTAAAATAAAATAAAAATAAAAATTTAAAAATTAAATAGACGAATTTCTGATTGACCCTCATATAAAAATAGAAGCATTTGAATAAAATAATGTTTAACAAATATTCTTAATTAAAACGCTATAACTATTATGAAGTTAAATAATTTTTAATACTCTAATACGCTGGAAATAATTTAATATAATATTTTAATTATTAATAAGATTATAATATGAATACCAGAACATTACAATTCATAATATTGTATTTCTTTTTATAGCTAAAAAAGTCAAAGAAAACGGTAAATATAATGTAGAAGAATGTTGGACTTTAATTTTACATTGAGTTTAAGCCTATTTTAATTTTGTTTACAAAATGTTAATTATTTGATATGAGTTGCTATTGTTTGTGTTTAATAAGGATATTGGTTTAAACTACCAAAATATAATAAATATTATGTCATTTCATATATATATTGTTATTTGAAGAATTGTAACTAACATTATGATAAATAAAATTAAAGAAAAACCAGATACATTTTCCTTTTTTACTTCATTTTTTTATAAAATTTTCTGTTATGGATTGTTAAAATAAAAAAAAATCAACGTAATAAAATTCTATGAGTTCTTATAATTTATAAATATTCCTTATTAGATTATTGCAATTTAAAAAAAATACGTTATATTTTTCGGTTTTTGATTGTTAAAATGTAGAATAATACACTAAAATTACCACACATGTGATCAAATATAATAGTTTTATTTCAAAGATAACTTTTCAACTTAAAATTTGGTCAAGAAACCTTTCTATTATAAAACAGTTCACACTATAAAATTTATTTTTAATTTATATTATATACATTTTTATTGAAGAAACATGATTTGTTGAAAACATGAATTAACATATTTATCCTTGGAGAATAAAAATAAAGTTACATTATAGTATGTCTACTTTATTATCATAAAATTTTTGTCAAACAACCATAGATAATTTTGAGCATAATCATAACATAAATATAAATGTGTGTAGTTGAGTCAAGTTGAAAAATATGAATTGAATTATGAATTCGGATATAATAATAATAAATTAAATTAAAGAATGAATATAAAAAATTGAATTTAAAAATTAAACTGGTAACATTAATGGATAGAATATGTAAAATTACGATTTGAGTAAATAAATACATTACGTGTCGGCATTTTAAAGTTGGATTTTATAATAATGAATGACGAGTGTTATGATAATATTTGATCTATTAATTTTTTAATATTTTTCCCTTCCAATATTTGGCAATTTCAATTACATGCTTGGTCGCTGTTTTGAGGTCTGTAGCAGTGCAAATTGTAGGGCAGTTTGGGCAGGTCGGTAGGTGGCGCATGGTTTGTTCGTCTCCACAATCGCATCTAGTGTCTTCATAAAGGATACCGCATTTTCTTAGTTTATCCTGCGATCTTTCAACCCTTAATCTGTTAAGTGATCTCCAAATTGGCCAGTCGAGGTCATATCCCGTTGGCTAGTGTTCTGTTGGTTGGATCTGGTCTTTTTTAGTGTGACCTATGGCATGTTCCTAGTTATCTATATAAGTATGTTCCGGGGGTTTTGTTAAAATATTTGCACACTTTAAAAAAATCTTCCTTAATTTTAGTCTTGTTCTATGTAATAACATGCCAAATGCGTCTGTTCGTTTCGAGTTTAGTCCTTTCCAGATCTGCAAAGATCATACGTCAAATATTTGGAGATGCGATTTTTGCTACTGGAAAAATTTTGTAGAGTGGTGTGTTTTTTAAACATCTGGTTACTAGCTAGTAGGATTTATTCAGTTCCACATCAACCTGTTTTGTGTGGGTTGATCTGTACCACACAAGGCTTGTATACTCTTCTACAGAAAAACATAGCGCTAGGGCAGAAACTCTTAAGGTATGAGCATTTGCTCCCCAAGTTAACCTTGTATGTTTCCTGAGTATACTGTTCCTTGCACTGATTTTTGATTTCACGTTTTCGCAGTGTTTCTTATATGTAAAAGATCTATCTTTAGCAGCGTTTCCCAATCGGTGTGCCGTAGTACATTAGTGTGACGTAGGGCCTTCATAGGTGTGCCGTGAAATGTCAAAATTATTAATAAATGCGTAAAATTCCGATACAAAATATATTTTTGACGATTCTCTTATCGGTGATTTCTGAAATCTTATCAATCACCTTATCGATTCCTACAATATAATATATATATATATATAGGTGAGTGTCAAGTTTGCTGTTGCTAAATATGGGTTGAGATTAGTGAGCCGTGAGACATACAAATTGGGAAACGCTTGTCTACACCATACAGCATCATCTATGTCATAACTACAACATTAAAATTGTAATAATAAATTCGTTTAAATATTTAATTTTTTTTATCAACTTTTTAAATATTTTTCTATATACATTCACCTGTATTCACCTGTATTCACCTGTATTCACCTGTAAGCATATTAGTCAGCGTATTCCAATTTATTTGTCTTACGGCATACTATTCCCCACCAATATTTAGCCACGGCACACTTGGCACTCACTTATATATATATATTGTAGAAATCTATAAGATGATTGATAAGAGTTAGGAAATTGCCGATAAGAGAATCGTTCAAAGTATTTTTAATATCGAAATTTTATGCGTTTATTAATTTTTATGACATTTTGTTGCCCATCTATGAAGGCATCCGGCACACATATGAAGACCCACGATACACCAGTTAGGAAACGCTGGTGTAGACCTTAATGTTTACATTGAATAATTAAATATGCAAGACAACTGAGTAAATTATAATCGTATACACGAAAAAAGAGCACTGGCCCTCGTGGCCCGTTGTTTATATACACCGCTCTAACAATTGATACTCAACATTTTACAAGCGCATCGTCTCTGCGCTAGCACGAAAAACGAGCACTGCCTGGTTGATCGGTATTAAACTCTCAGCGTGAATTTCTCATGCCAGCGACTAATAGTATTTATTACATATTATCAAAATATTTCATGGAATCATTAAATAAAAGTCGTGAAATAACGTTTAAACCTTAAAATTAAATACAAAAATTAAATTTTCGAAAAAAATTTATTAAACAGTACGTAAAAATGTCACGGAAAAAGTAAAAAAGCTCTTGAAAAGATATAATTCCAAAAAATTTAAAATTAAATGTCATCTACGTGTCAATAAAAATAGAATCAAACAGATTTGTAACAAAAATAACATTGTAAAGTTATAACATTCGATACAAAATTAATATTCATCGAAATTCCAAATTTAATTATTATTAATATGTATCTACATTAATTTCATGCGCATTTGCATTAGTCATCTTGACACTAGCCAAATATTGACTACGTTTTTGAAGCTCGAGTGACCAATAAAATTGCATAATACCACGAATCTATATATTATATTGTATGATGTTCTAACCATAAGTATATTATTGTTAGAGATTATTTAAAACGATAGACATTATAATCAATTATACGAACAATATAACTATTTTTTTTCAAATGCAATAATCTCAAAAAAAAGGTTCTAACATACATACATTTTATTTCTTTAAAATCTAAAAAAAACAATACATTAATATTGTTATATTACCAATGTAATATTAATAGAACGTAGTGCATATCAATACATATAATGAACAATACAATGAAATTATATATTTTATTGTATGTTGCTCTAACCAAAAGTAAATTATTATCAGAAAATATGTAAAACGATTAACATTATAATAAATTATAAAAATAGTATGAATATTTTTTTTTAAATAGAATTATCTAATAAATAACGTTCTAAGCCTACTTACTTCTTTTTAAATCTATTTTTAAAGAAAACAATAAATTAACATTACTGTATCACCAATGTAATATTAATAGGACGTAGCCCATATTGTTTAAGTAGAGTGTTAACATAAAGAAATTATGTACAATGATATAACTTTTGTAGATTAATAATGTTTATATTACGTGTTGTACATATTCTATAAAATATGTAGAGTAGTTACCCATACCATGTATTCCAAAAATTAAATCAATAATAATGAAAAATTACAGTTGTCTATTATAATTAATTGTTGCATCGTTATTATTGTAGTATTACTGATATGCAGTTGTACGTTAGGTAAAATTACAGTTATTGACTGCTATCAGAGGTGTCTTGGAGAAAAATAAAATATCGCGTTTACCGCGTTTGTAATTTAATCGTTACGGAAACAATTTTTCGCACGCGTTTAACACAAAACGGGATATATGGTTTACTTATATCAGCGTTTCCCAATCGATGTGCCGTGGCATTACGTGGGGCCTTCATAGGTGTGCCACGAAATGTTAAAAAAATTAATAAACGGATAAAATTTCCGTACTAAAAATATTTTTAACGATTCTCTTATTGGCAATTTCCTAACTGTTATGAATCATTTTGTCGATTACTACAATATATAAATATAAGTGAGAGTCATTTGTGTCATGACTAAATAAAGATTGGGATTAGTGTGCTGTGAGGCAAGTTTGGGAAACACTGATCTAGGGTGACCCATCGGTATTTAGGGTGTGGTTTGTGTTCGAGTTTAATTCCTTTCCGTGTTATATTCTTTTCCCGTTTAGTTATTTTATTGTGGAAGTGGAAAGCGCAGACTTCTGTCTTCTCCAGCTTAGGTTTTAAATAATTTGATTCATAATAGCCGGCCATTATTTTTAATGAACCTTCTAGTACTTTCTCTATCACCTCAAAGTTGTCCCCTTGGGCTGCAATGGCAGTGTCGTCGGCGTAAATAAAGTGTCTTATTTGGGAATGTATAGGCTGATCGTTGGTATATACATTAAATAGAGTTGGAGCTAGGTCGCTGCTTTGGGGTAGGCCATTTTTTTTGGGACCTCCATCTGCTATTTTTTCCCCCAAGTTTTACAAAATAACGAATATTTCGGTGTATGGTTTCAATTGCTTTGACTAATTTGCTGTCTGAGAAAAGTTTTTGTAGTTTTGATAAGAGAAAGTTATGGTTCATAATGTCGTATACCACTGATAAATCGTTAAAAGTAACGCCTGTAATCATTTTTCTTCAAACCCGTTTTTTATGTGTTGTGTGAGGTCTAGAATTTGTTCAATACAGGATCTTCGGGTCTAAAGCCATCTTGTTCCTTAATTAGTTTATCGTCAATATGAGTTTTTAGTCGATTGAATATTAGTCTCTCGAAGAGTTTATAGGAGTGACAGAGGAGGGAAATTGGGTGAAAGTATTTTGAATAGTCTGGGATCGTTTCGGGCTTTACAAATGCAATTATTTTAGTTTCCTTCATATTTTAGGAATAATTTGCATAAGTAGAATATGATTAAATAGGTTTAGGAACCAAATTTTAGTTTTTCGTCCGAAATTTTTAATTTGTTCAGATTAGATGAGGTCCAGTCCTGCGATTTTGCGGTTTTTTAATTCATCCATGCCTGTTCCAAGTTCAGGTACTGATAAATTTTTTTTTAGGATTCTCTGCTCATCTAGTACTTTTCTTTCTCCCCACTTTTTGATTTTTGTATCCGTGTTTTATTTGTTGGGATCTTTCTATTCATGAAAAATTAGTGTGCCACCTGATTTCCTGTTACGGGCCCAAGAGTTTTTGATATTGATGCATCGATATATCGTTTTTTAATAATCCCCAATCTTTTTTGCTGCTATGTTTCATATCATTGTAGCTGATAAGCGAGTGCCAATTTGATCTTTTTATGTTTGATATCTTCCAATAGCTGTTTGCCTTTTTCAATTGATTCTTCGTTAAATGGATCATCATTGTATATCTTCGCATACCTTTGGAATTGTTCAGACAATTATGGAGTTAGACTTGGGATGTGAATTGTTCTGCACTTCCTAGGTATGAATTTCTTAGAGCCGTTATACTATTTCTAAAAATTTTTTATAGTTATAAGCTGTTGCTGCCAATGTGCATACTTTGGTGTCTGTTTCTTCCAAAGATTTGAGCCAGTTCGTTTTTTGAAAATTAAATCTTTTTCGAAAAGGTGCATTGTTGAACTCAATCCTTGCAGTGTATTCGCATAGTATACGGCAATGTTGCGATCAAGGTATATGATTGCGAATTCGTTTGACAGTCTGTTGTTTTATGTATTTGCTTACAAAGATTAGGTCAGAGTTGTAGACTTTCCTCCTTCTGCCATTTTTGAGAGAGTATAAAATTTTGGGATCATGAATGACTGTTAAACCTTTGGCGTTTGCCTATGGTTCAACTCTATCACCGTCATCATTGTTTTTTTTTGTAATTCCATGTGGAACTACAGTTATTAAAATCCCGAACTATGATTTTGGTTTTGTGGATGCCAAAATTTGTAGTATCCTAAAAGACGATAGGTCTAGCAGGGGGATTATAGATTGAAGTGACTGAACTATTCCTCAATTCGATAGATAAAATTTATATATTGGACTGTTCATTGTAGTTTGATGATATGATTTCTAACTCTGGTTTCACCAATAATACAATACCCTATTTTTCGTGTGGTCTTTCATTTATAATCTTTATGCCTTTGATATTTGGTCTATAACTGTAAGCTGCCCGATGGGTTTCCTGTTTGTAAGGATATAGCAGGCATTTGACTTACACATGGCTGATAGTCGAAATTCTTTTGGTTTTGATAGGCACTCAATGTTTATTGAGATCGTTTTTAGTGCTTAGGTGCTTGGCCGTAAAAAGAGCAACTTTTGCTGTACATAAATAATTAGAAGTTGGTTGTTTGAGTTTGCAGAAACTTTTGAGTGCAAGTTAAAGCTCACCTTGACGAATATTGCTTGCACGGTAGTAATTCTTTAGCCGTCTATGACGTTTCCTGGGGTACACTACGTGGAAGCGAATAACATTTGTACCCCTGTATAACTACTAATACCAATACATTCTGCGATTCGAATAAAACCTAATACCACATTCTAATACGCGGAAAATGATTAAATATAATATTATACTTTACAACAAAATTATAAATTGAATACCAGAACATTGTAATTCATGATATTATATTTTTTTGTATAGCTAAAAAAGCCAAAAAAAAAGGTAAATTTAAAGCAGAAACTTGAATTTTAATTTTAAATTTCGTCTATGTCTATTTTAATTTTATGTTAATAAAATGTTAAATATATGATATGAGTGGAATTATTTTGTGTATATAATAAAAATATTGGTGTAAATTATAAAAATATAAGCCTTTGGAAAATAATTTGTTAAACATATTCTTAATTAAAAATTTGTATCTAACATTATGATAAATAATATTAAAGGAAAAAACCTAGATACTATTCCTTTCTTACTTCATTTATTTATTTTTTTTTTCTGTTTTGATTTGTTAAAATAATGAATAATACATTGTAATAAAACTACAGAAGTGCTAATAATATATTTATATTAATTATTTGAACATTGCATTTTTAAGTTAGGTTAAGTTATTTTTTTACTATAAAAAGCAAGCACACATTTCAGTTCTAAATTATTCCTAACTAATTTAATAACTCTACTTTACTAGTTAAAAAAATGTTAAAATATTATGGTATGGAATATTAAAATATAGAAAAACATATAAAAAAACCAAATGAGTTTCTATCTAAATTTATATATCTAATGATACTTTTGGAACTATGAATTTGGTCAAATTGCTTATTTTAAAAATAGTTTACATGATACTTTTAGCTTTTAAATTAAATTAAATAAATATTTTTTAAAAACCCATCATGAATTATTAAAGAAATAAATAAAAATGTTCATTTGTGGAAAATCAATAAATAAATTACGTAATTTCCTAGTAACTACAACTAATACGTTCTACAATTCGAAAAACTTTAAGAATTCTCTGTAAACAACTAAAATTATTTTATTTCTAATAAATATCTTCAACCAGGGTACACCATGTATACCTGAACATTATATTTCATAGTATTTCATTCTATTGTATGTTATTAAATGTCTACTAAAAAGGTAATTTGTAATTGACCCTTTGTTTTGAATATTACATTTAGCCCAAACTTAATTTAAATTTGTTTCAACAATATGTAGAACAAATGTTAAGAATGGCATAACTTTGTGTTTAATAAATTTATTGGTGTAATCTAGGAAAATATAACCAATAGAATAGAATAATTATATATATATATCCTTAATTGGAAAATTATAACAAACAATTTAATAAAAAACTACCCACATAAATATCCTTTTATGCTTCATTTATTTATAATATTTTCACTTTTGAAAGATTAAAATAAAGAATAATAAATAATAATATATAATACATGGGTTTTTATCTTATTTTTATATTCCTTGTTGGATCATTTAAATTTTAAATTAAATTATATATATTTATATTAACTCAGCTTGATTGGTTAATAAAAAGAAGATAATTGCTCATCCCTTGGGAATTCAAATCATATGTCACGCTATAATACACTGTAAATTATTTTATTTAATATTATTTTTTCGAAAATATTATAAAATTAACTTTAAGATGTTGCACTATAAAATATTGTATTTATTTGAATAGCTGATAAAACCGAAAAGAAAAGTAAATTTAAAACAAAAGACTGAACTTTACTTTCAATTTTTGTCTTATACTATTTTAATTAAATGTTTACATAATAATAAATTTATGATATGAGTGGCATTATTTTGTGTGTGATATAAATATTGGTGTAAACTACAACCATTTTATCCTTTATTAAATCATTTGTTATACATATTCTTAATTAGAGATTAGTATCTAACAATATGATAAATAATATATAAGAAAACTTTATGAGTGGAATTATTTTGTAAATATAATAAAAATATTGGTGTTAACTATAAAAATATAAGCTTTTGGAAAATAATTTGTTAAACATATTCTTAATTAAAAATTTGTATCTAACATTATGATAAATAATATTTAAGGAAAAACTAGATACATTTTCTTTCTTACATCATTTATTTATAAATTTATTTGTTTTGGATTGTTTAAATAAAAAATAATACATTATTATAAAACTACAGAAATTCCGATCATATATTAATATTCCTTATTAGATTTTTCCAAGTTTTAATTAGTTTAAATAACTTTCTTAAAAAAAATAGCAAACACATATTTAATCTTTAAATTAGTTTAAAATTATTTCAATAATTATCCTACTTCAGTTAAAAAAAAATGATGACATTTTATTTTAAGGAATATTATCATAAAGAAAATCATACCAAAAAGAATCGAATGAGATTATTTTAAAATTTATTTATTTAATAATATTTTGGAAACTTTGAATTTGGTCAAATTAATTAACTTAAAAATAGTTTACATAAAATATTTTATTATTAAATTAAATTAAATATATTTTTTATAAACTTATTTTGATAAGTTAAAAAAAAGTGAAATTGTTCATTCATAGAGAATTAAAAAATAAATTATATAATTTCCTATCTACTATGTTTGATACGTTCTGCGATTTGAATACAATTTATAAATATACAGAAAATAAATAAAATTATTTTTTTTTAAATTAATATCCTCAACTAGAGTATAATATGTATACAGAAACATTGCATTTCATAATATTAAATTCTATTGTATATATTGGTAAATGCTTACAATAAAGGTAAATTGTAATCAACCCTTTTTTTTTGAATATTTCATTTATTCCAATACCAATATAAATATGTTTCAACATTATGTAGAACAAATGTTATAAGTGGCATTAATTTGTGTTGGATAAATATATTAGTGTAAACAACGAAAATATAAGCATAAGGATAAAATTTTCTACAGATATCTTTTATTTAGGAATTGTAATAAACAATTTACTAAAAAACATCCAGATAGATATCCTATTATACTTCATTAATGTATAAATTTTTACTTCTGAATTGTTAAAATAAAAAATAATAAATAACAATATATCTACATGGGTCTTTATCTTATTTTTATATTCCTTGTTGGATCATTTAAATTTTAACGTAAGATATATATTTTTGTATTAACTCAGCATGATTGGTTACTAAAACAGGATAATTGTTAATCTTTAGAGAATTTAAATTATATATCACATATATAATACGCTAGAAATTATTTCATTTAATATTATTATTTTTTATAAGGATTATAACAATTACTCTAAGATATTGCACTTTATAATAATGCATTTAAATATGTAGGTGGAAGAGCTTTTAGAAAAGGTAAATTGAAAGCAGGATCTTGGACTTTAATTTTACATTTTATCTAAGATAATTTTAATTTTATGTTAGCAAAATAAAAAATATACGAAATGAGTGGCATCACTTTGTGTTAAATATGAATATTGTTGTAAATTACAAACATATAAGTCATTGTTAAATCATTTGTTAAACATATTTCTAATTGAAGATTTGTATCTAACATTATGATAAATGATATTTGTTGAATTCCTTGGATTTACAAGAGGTAAAAGATATATAATAAACAGATAAATAATATAATAACAAATATATTGAAAAGTATACGACAAAATAAAACGCGATGTAATACGTGTGTACGATGACGATGACGGTGACAGTACTGCCTACATATCATATATGTATCTACACTGTATTGAAAACTAATAAAAAATGTCTACTCTGCATTTACTACACTACAGTGTGTATAATATTACTTATTAACTACATTATATAAGGTGTCTTGTTTATAATTTCAACACTTCCCCTTAAACAATATATCCTTATATAATTTACATATCTAAATTTCTAATCCCTAACATCTGTCTGAGTTCCTGGAATCTTGTCCGTGGTGTTGGCTTGGTCATGATGTCTGCTAACTGCTCCTTACTGGGGACATACTCCAAGAAAAAAATCTTTTCATTGAACTTCTCACGAATAAAATGGTAACGAACATCGATGTGTTTTGTTCGTTTATGGAATTCGGGATTCTTCACAAGTTTTATGGCACTCTGGTTGTGCGCATACACGATAGGTATATTTTCCTGTGTCTCCAGGAGATCGCTTATCAGTAGCATTAACCAAGTTAATTCCTGTACTGCCTGACTTAGTGCTACATACTCTGCTTCAGTAGTTGAAAGTGATACCAATTTTTGCCTTTGTGAGCACCATGCTACAATACCATTTCCCATTATGAATATGAATCCCGATGTGGATCTCCTCGTTGTTGTATCACCCGCATAGTCTGCGTCGCTATAGCCACGCAACTGGAGTTTTACACTGGAATCATAAAATAAACCATAATTTATTGTACCCTTTAAATATTTAAATATTCGTTTCACTGTATTCCAATGTACTGTCAATGGTTTTTCAAGATAACGACTGACATGATTTACAGCAAACGTTATATCAGGTCTTGTAATTTGAATTAAATACAACAAGCTTCCAACTGCTTCTCTGTATGGAACTTCCCCTGCTGGTGATGACTCTGACACATTTGGATCTAATGAGTGTTGTGGATCTGCAGGAATGTGCAAGACGTTGGCCTCTCTTAAATTAAACTTCTCGAAGATACGTTTACAATAAGAGGTTTGGTGTATGAAGATTGAACCATCATGTCTCTCGTCAATTTCAATGCCCAGAAAATGATCAAGTCTTCCTTCTTTGGTCTCGAAATTGTTCTTCAGGTATTTCACCATCATGTTCACCAACCCATCATTCGTTGCTGCTATTAACCCGTCATCTACAAAAATGGCAACAATTAATAATTGTTTATTTTTATTACTTACAAAAACACAAGGGTCTGCCTTTGTTTCTTTTAAGTCAAAGTTGATTAACATATTTTTAAATTTTTTGTTCCAGCATCTGGGTGCCTGTTTTAACCCATAATAAGCTTCGTTGAAGTTTGCAAACTAATTCAGTTCCATCTTCGTAGCCTTTTGGTTGTTTCATATAAATGTCTTCTTCAAGATCACCATATAGGAATGCTGTTTTGATGTCAAACTGTCTGAGTTTTAATTTTCTAGCTGCTGCTGTAGCAAGTATTAGTCGAACTGAGTCATATTTTACAACTGGACTGAATGTTTCTTGAAAGTCTATACCATATACTTGTGCATAACCTTTGATTACCAACCTGGCTTTAAATCTATCTACATCTCCACTTATCTTGTGTTTAGTTCGATACACCCAGCCATTGTTAAGTGCTTTCTTATTTGTTGGTAAATCCACTAATTTCCATGTTTTGTTTTTCTGGAGCGACAACATTTCTTCATTCATTGCTTCCTTCCATTTTTCAGCATTTTCTGAATGTATTGCTTCTTCGTAAGTTTCTGGATCAGAACACTGTGAATAAAATGTTTCTGCTCTATACCTTAGTGGTTTCTGGATCATTTCTCTATCTCTGAGCGTCATGGATTTTTGCTCTGGTTGTGGATTTTCAATGTTCGATTCATGTTGATCTTCCATAAATTTGTTTTCTTCTGATTCATTATCGTATTTGAATGCTACTGTATTATCATTAATTATGTCAGTAGAAAATTCAACATGTTTATCATCTAAAACATTTTCGTTATTAAAAATAACATCTCGACTTAAAGAGATCTCGTTATCTTCTTTATACCAAATTCGATACCCTTTTGTAGTTTCTGAATAACCGACAAAGTATCCTTTTCTGCTTTTAATATCCCACTTCTTTCTTCGTTCATATGGAATTAAACTATATGCATCTGTTCCAAATTCTATGTACTTTTCTATCTTTGGACGTTTATTAAACCATAACTCATATGAAGTTTTACTTACTCGACCTGAATTACCTGTACAATTTAACACAAACGCGGCGGTATTGACTGCTTCTGCCCACAACGATTTTGGAAAATTCTTGGCATTGATCATGATCCTGGCTACTTCACAAATAGTCCTCATAGAACGTTCAGCTTTTCCATTTTGTTGTGGTGTGTATGGTACACTCGTTTCATGCTTTACACCAAAGCTTTTCAACATGGATGAAACTTCAGAATTTTTGTACTCTAAACCACAGTCACTTCTAATATTTTTAACAACAATATTTGTTTGAGTATTAACTGTATTTAGGAAAAGTTTAAGTTTTTCTTTTACCTCAGATTTGTGTTTTATAAAATATACATATGTATATTTGGAATAATCATCTTTAAAAATAACAAAATATCTTTTACCTCCTAACGAGTTTTCTTCCATTGGCCCACATACATCAGTATGAATTATTTGACCAGGTTCAGTTGTTATTGTTACACTTTGTGTAAATGGCTCTTTATGCTGTTTACCATAAATGCACGGTTCACAAAAAAACTGTTCTTGTGTCTCTGTAAATTGTATTTTATTATGTTTCAAATACTCACGAACATGTTTGACATTCTAATGACAGAGCACGTTGTGCCAATGTTGTAATGTGTAATTCTTAACTGCAATGTTTGCATGTTCGATTTCCTGTGAACTGTCGACTTTGATTAACATTGAAACTAATTTTTTCTCACGCACACCGACTGCAATTACACGATTATTTCTTTTAAACGTACACCCGTTTCTGTTTGTCATCATTTCAATTCCCTTATCGAGACATGCCCCACACGAAAATAAATTTACTTTAAGATCCGGCACATGTAAAACATTTGCTAAATAACGGTCTACCCACTTATTATTAACATAAGCATGAACATTTATGTTACCTTTGCCAACTGCCATAATATATTTACCATCTCCAATACGTACTGGTAGTTTCACATCAAAGATTTCATAATTAACGAACCACTCTTTTCTGTTTGTCATGTGATCGCTCGCTCCAGAGTCCACATACCATTTGTCTGAGTCGTTAATTTCTTAGATTTTTTCTTGTACACCAATAAGTGCTAATTTGGAATTTGAATTATTTCCTTCTTGTTCCTTTTTAAATATTCTGCAGTCTCTTTTCCAGTGTCCTGGTTTCTTACAATGATTGCAGTTTCCTGGTTTCGTTTTGCTATTTTTATTATATTTTTGAGTTTTATAATTCTTACTCTTTTCCGCGGTTAACGCACTACTTTTGGCAATATCTTCACGGACTTCTTGCCCTTGTATTTGTCGCGTTTCTTCTACCATTAATCGAGAAATCAGATTTGCTAGTGTTCTATTTTCAATATTCATTGAATCCCATGCACTATAAAAATGCCTATAGCTGTCTGGTAAAGTCATCAAAATTTTTGTAATTAACATTGAATCCGAGATTGGCTTACCCAGTTGTTTCAGTTGTCTACTTAGATTTTCTAATTTTGATATATGACTAGCTATATTATCGTTTGGATCCATTGTGTACCGATAGAACTTTTGTTGTACTATTGTCACGCTTGTGTCTGACTTCTGCTCATACACACTGAGCAACTTGTCCCACATAGCGCCGGCCGTTTCACAATTCATAATATATTGTAACGGTTGCTCGTCTATTGATGTGACAATTAATTTTTGAGCTTTATTATCTGCCCCTTTCCATACTTGAAAATCGACATTATACCTTTTCTTAGCCTCCTCTTCAGTTTCGTTACTGTATTTTGCTAATATTGGTTTCTTCGATTTTCCTGACACCACATCGAATACATCAGCTGCGTTCATAATTACTTTAATTTGAAATTTCCACATATCCCAGTTTGATGCATCCTTTAGTTTATTTATTTTTATAGATTCGCCTTCCATGACGAATTACCTGTACACTATCTGCACTATAAAAATAATTCAAAACTATTGACATACTTTACACGAACGACGCACTATATTTATATTATTAAATCTTATTAAAACAATCTTAAACCTCGTTGTATGGGAACTGGGCCCATAACCTGTTGAATTCCTTGGATTTACAAGAGGTAAAAGATATATAATAAACAGATAAATAATATAATAACAAATATATTGAAAAATATACGACAAAATAAAACGCGATGTAATACGTGTGTACGATGACGATGACGGTGACAGTACTGCCTACATATCATATAATACACTGTATTGAAAACTAATAAAAAATGTCTACTCTGCATTAACTACACTACAGTGTGTATAATATTACTTATTAACTACATTATATAAGGTGTCTTGTTTATAATTTCAACAATATTTAAAAAAATAACCAGATTCATTTCTTTTCTTGCTTCATTTATTTATAAATTTTTCTGTTTGGGTTGTTAAAATAAAGAATAATACATTGTAATATAACTATAGATGTTCTAATAATATATTAATATTCCTCATTTGAACATTGCAACTTTTAATTAGGATAAGTTACTCATTTCTATAAAAAGCAAGGACACATTTTATTTTTAAAATAATCCAAACTGTCTGGTAACAAGTCAATTACTACCAGACGACCGAAGGACCATAAATGACTGATAGAAACTTGGATTTACTACCCGGACGAAATGAACATTTACTATTAAGACGTGGGAAGTTAAACAAATTTCTAGTTTCCCAGCTATGTTGATATCACACTCCCCACTGACGACCTTCACCAGAAGAATATCCGACTATTTGCTTTCCCTACGTGCGCAATGGACGTAAGTACTAACAGGTATTCCAAGATAATTCTGCCTGATGAGAACGATCAAGTCCTTGTGTGGAAAGACGTAATATCAACGATTACTGCGAAACGAGATTTACACGAAATATCAAAGAGAAAGAAATAAACACTGTGTACGCGAAAATTATATGACATTTATTATTAGTGAACGGTTATAAAATGGTTCCTCGTTGTGCTGAAAACTGACCAAGTCTGCCCTGGGTGGGTCTTGGAACAGCGTCGAAGCACAACGAGAGAAGGTTGAGAACTGTCAAATTGTTTGTGTTTTGACTCCCCTTATACATGATCGAGACCAGCTATTTTTACATCGTAAAACAAGTTTATGCCCATATATGGGCAAGAATATGGGGACAAATACAAAAATAAATATATAATAACAAAAACTATTTACAGAACATCGATATCTTAATTAGGTTCGGTTTTAATTAACCTTTATTACGGGCGTAAACAATTATCATAGAGAAAATCATACCAAAAAGAATCAAATGCGATTATTTTAAAATGTATTTATTTAATAATATATTTGGAAACTTTGAATTTGGTCAAATTATTTAACTTAAAAATAGTTTACATAAAATATTTTATTATTAAATTAAATTAAATATATTTTTTTATAAACTTATTTTGATTAGTTAAAAAAAAGTGAAATTGTTCAGTCATGGAGAATTAAAAAATAAATTATATAATTTCCTATCTACTATGTTTGATAGGTTATGCGATTTAAATAAAATTTATAAATATACAGAAAATAAATAAAATTATTGCTTTTTTAATTAATATCCTCAACTAGAGTATAATATGTATACAGGAACATTGCATTTCATAATATTAAATTCTATTGTATATATTGGTAAATGCTTACGATAAAGGTAAATTGTAATCAACCCTTTTTTTTTGAATATTACATTTATTCCAATACCAATATAAATATGTTTCAACATTATGTAGAACAAATGTTATAAGTGGCATTAATTTGTGTTTGATAAATATACGAAAATAGTGTGAAAAAGTGTAAACAACGAAAATATAACATAAGAATAAAATTTTCTTCAAATATCTTTTATTGAGGAATTGTAATAAACAATTTAATAAGAAACATCCAGATAGATGTCCTATTATACTTCATTAATGTATACATTTTTTACTTCTGAATTGTTAAAATAAAGAATAATAAATAACAATATATCTACAGTGGTCTTTATCTTATTTTTATATTCCTTATTGGATAATTTAAATTTTAACTTAAGATATATATTTTTGTATTAACTCAGCATGATTGGTTACTAAAACAGGATAATTATTAATCCTTAGAGAATTAAAATTATATATCACACTATAATACGCTGGAAATTATTTAATTTAATATTATTATTTTTTATACGGATTATAACAATTACTCTAAGATATAGCACTTCATAATATTGTATTTAAATATGTAGATGGAAGAGCTTTTAGAAAAGGTAAATTGAAAGCATAAGCTTGGACTTTAATTTTACATTTTATCTAAGCTTATTTAAATTTTATGTTAACAAAATAAAAAATATACGAAATGAGTGGCATCACTTTGTGTTAAATATGAATATTGTTGTAAATTACAAACATATAAGCCATTGTTAAATCATTTGTTAAACATATTTTTAATTGGAGATTTGTATCTAACATTATGATAAATGATATTTAAAAAAATAACCATATTCATTTCTTTTCTTGCTTCATTTATTTATAAGTATTTCTGTTTGGGTTGTTAAAATAAAGAATAATAAATTGTAATATAACTATAGATGTTTTAATAATATATTTATATTCTTTATTTAAACATTGCAACTTTAATTAGGATAAGTTACTCATTTCTATAAAAAGCAAGGACACATTTTATTTTTAAAATAATCCAAACTAATTTTATAACTCTCTTTTACCAATTAAAAAAAAAATGTTAACATCTTATTATAATATGGAATATTATAATAAAATAAATCATATAAAAAAACAAAATGAGTTTCATTTTAAATTTATATATCTAATGATACTTTTGGAACTATGAATTTGGTCAAATTATATAATTTTAAAATAGTTAACATCATTAATTTTATTTTTAAATTAAATAAAATATTTGTTTTATAAACCTATTTTTATGAGTTAAAAATAAAATAAAATTATTCATTCATTGAGAAATAATAAATAAATTTTGTAGATCCCTAGTATCTCTGACTAATACATTCTGAGATTTTATTTAATTTAATAACACACTTAAATATTATTTAATATTTAATATTATTATTAATAATAATGTTTAATTCTTTTGTATATTATTAAAAGTCTAAATGAAAGTTAATTTGTAATTGACTCTACAAAAGATATAACAATTGAATATAATATTTAGTCCAAATCTAATTTAAATTTCTTTTTACAATGTATAGAACAAATGTTAAGAGTGGCATTAATTTGTGTTTGATAAATATATTAGTGTAAATAACGAAAATATAAGCATTAAAATAAAATAATTTTTTTCAAACATCTTAAATTGGAGAATTGTAATAAACAATGTAATAAAAAACATCCACATACATATCCTCTCATTTTTCATTTATTTATACATTTTTCACTTTAGAATTGTTAAAGTAAAGAATAATAAATAATAATATATCTACAAGGGTATTTATTTTATTTTTTTATTACTTATTGGAACATTAAAATTTTTTAATTTGTTAAATTTCTTAAAAAACAATTAGTTAAAGTTCTAAATAATCATTTTAACATAAATTATATATTGCAATATCGTATCAGCATGATTGGTTTAAAATAGAGAATAGTTTTTCTTTTTAACAGTTCATCCCTAGGGAATTAATATAATATATCACACTATAGTACGCTGGATAGTATTTCATTTAATATTATTTTTTTCAAAAAGATTATAACATTTACTCTAAAATATTGCATTTTATAATATTGTTTTTCTTTGTGAAGCTGAATATGACAAGAATATAGGTAAATTTAAAGCTGATGCTTGGAATTTAATTTTACATGTAGTCTAAGCCTTATTTAATTTTATGTTTACAAAATGATAAATATATTATAGGAATGGCATCATTTTGTGTTTTGTAAATGTATTGCCATAAACTACAAAAATATAAACCTTTGTTAAAAATTTGTTATAAATATTCTTAATGGGAGATTTGTAACTCATACTATGATAAATAACATAAAAGAAAAACCTTTTCTTCTCCTTCTTACTTAATTTATTTATAAAATTTTTTGGTTTTGAATGTAAAAATAAAAAATAATATATCGTTATATAAAGACAAGTGGTTTTATTATGTATTTTTCTTCTTCATTTAAACATTGCAAATTTAATTAAATTAAGTTACTTTTTCCTATACATACATAGCAAATACATAGCTAAATATAGCAACCAGGCATTTCATTTTTAATTAAATCTAAACTATTTTAATAACTCAACATTACCAGATAAAAAAAAAAAAATGTGAAAATTGTATGCCATGGAATATTAACATAAAGAAAAACAAAAAAAAAAAACCAAATGTGTTTCTTTTAAAAATTAAATATCCATTAATATTTAGGCAACATTGAATTTGGTTTAATTGCTTAATTTAAAAATAGTTTACATGATACATTTAGATTTTAAATTAAACAATTTTTTTTTTTTAAATCCATCATGTTTAGTTAAAAAAAAAGAATAACATTTTTGCATTCTTGTAGAATTATTAAATAAATTACATAATTTTCTAGTAATTATTACTAATACTTTCTGCAATTCGAATACAATTTAAGAATACACAGTAAATAACTAAATTTATTTCATTTCTAATTAATATCATCAACCAGAGTATACTATGTATACTTGAACATCGCATTTCATAGAATGTCATTCTATTAATATTAATTAATGTCTACAAGAAAGGTAATTTATAATCGACCCATTGTATTGAATATTACATTTAGCCTAAACCTAATTTAAATTCCTTTAAACAATATGTAGAACAAATGTTAAGAGTGGTATCAATTTGTGTTTGATTAATATATTGGTGTAAACTACGAAAATATAATCATTAGAATCAGGGGCGGACTGGCCAGGGAGGCGGGGAGGCAATCGCCTCCAGGGCCCTCGGCCATGTGGTATCCTCAATTTTTCCTTAAACTACTAAAAAATACAAGACGTAATACGTACAATCAAATTAATATTCAAGAAAATCTATACCTACCCAGTAGCAGATTTAACGGTGGTATAGTGAGCGAATTCTGGTGGGGCCTCTATACAGGGCTGTATTTAATGGGATCCCGGGCCTCTAAATAATGGGATTTATTAATTTCTTCCCATATAAATAAGTAAATCAAATAGATATCATAAAAATAATTAATTTTGGGTCCCTCAAACTTTAAAAACATCTTATTGCCAGTACACAGTAAAAATTATAGGACACAGGGCCCCCTATAAAATCTAGAGCTCTAATATAGAGTTTTTCCATCCTTTCTGGTGATTGCACTACTGACACCAATAATGATGGACTCAGGGCCCCAACATATCTAAATCCCGCTCTGTCCTTACCTAATTTTTGTTTTGGGGCCCCTTAAATAATTACAAAATTAATTTAATGAAGATTTCACAAAAATCTTTTTTTTACCCATAAGATTTGGCTTTCTAAGGTACATATTGTTTTCTTGATGGTCCACGATAAACTGTGAATAAAAAGAGCGAATTAATTATCGCGAACGTTGTAAGTAGTTAAAAAAAATCCACCACTGTTTATACCCAATACTCTGGGTGGGCTTTAAACTTTCAGGGGCCCATGGCAATACAAATTTTATTTCGTCGGGGTGTTTTAAGCCGGGTTTTCTATGTCCGATTACAATATATTTGTGAGTTGAGTTGCGTTTTCAAATACGCGATAAAAGAAAAATATAATATAATGTGTATTTATATTTAAAACAATATCGATCAATATCGATTATTTGAAAATGGGTAGAGTGAAAACATCTAACACCAAATATCAACTAACTTAATCAGTGGCGTAGATACAATTTTTTTCTGGTGGGAGGGGGGTAAAGAAACTTTTAAAAATAAGAATATTATTGTATAAATATAATTTTTAATAGATAAATATTTTACAAAAATGCTTCATGTGCACAATCAATGAAATGACATTTCAAAATTTTAAAGGAAAAGAATAAGCTTTTTAAGATTTCTGGGGGGATGGAAACCCCTTGACTCCCCCACCCCGTATCTACGCCACTGAACTTAAAAAATAATACAAGTTACATATATATATAGTATTACAATAATCGTGTTATTAAGTAAATCAGTAATTATTATTGATATAAGATTTATATAATAGTGACTAAAGTACAAACAAACAAATCTATTAACGTATTTAAAATAGTAAAGTACTGGACAAAGGTTCACGACCGGGGGGCCACTCCTACAATATATTTTTGGTACTTCTGACCTAGTCATGTGGCCTATTTTTGGTACAAATTTTGTTTTTCTTTACCAAAAAAGAATCTTGTGGGGCCTGGAACAATTACTCTTAATAGTCCCTCGTTAAATCAAGCACTGCCAAATTATGTGTTTATTCGTTACTATAACATTTACGAATATCTATACATCACGTTACTCGTAAACAGCCTTTAGCTATATAGGTACGCTTTTGTTATCGCCAATTGTTTACAGTCAAATGGACTAGATTATTTAGCTGCATGGTCACATATAACTGCGATTCAAAAAAATTTAAAACAAATATCAAGAAATGACAGTTTTGAAGTAATTATTTCAAAAGTAACTTTATTTATTGAGGTAACAGAAAAAAAAATACTTTATCTTCAAGACGTTGAAATTAAAAACGAATTTCCAATACGAAGACAGAGACGAGTTAAAGTTATGTCCGGGGAAGAATCTAAAGATAAACTATGTAATTTTGATGAAAAGGCCAAGTATGAAATTCAAACATATCGTGTCACAATGAATAAGTTGCTAGAAACTATTGATCGTCGCTTTACAAATAAGTGTAATACAAATCTTTTTTCATTATCACTGCTGTTTCCAGGACGAAAACATTTTGAAAACTTAGAAGAACGAATAAAGAAATATGGAAACAATTTAGATATTTTAATAAAAATCGCCAAAGTTGATAAAATAAAAGTATTTGATGAATTAATTTCATTTGCATCATGTTATTCGAAACTTGCATCTAATTTAAATTTGAGCTACCAAGAAATTTCTTTAAAATCAGATGAAGCAGTCGACAATGATTATGATACAGGTAACAAAAAAATTATTAAATGAATTCTCAAACATTTATCTAAAATACGAGTATATGATTAATTGTATTTATTTATATTCTATTAGACTCTTCAAATTTGTCAAGTATTGATCAGGAAAGTTGTATGGAAAACAGATCATGCATTCCAAGTGCTTTTTTGATCTTGTATGACTACAATTTTCATTCTTCAGCATACAGTAATTTATAAAGATTATACAAAGTCGCTTTAACATTATCTTGTACTTAAGTTTGCTGTGAAAGAGCTTTTTCAACACAAAAAATAATAAAAAACCGTTTAAGAGCATCTATGGGTCAGGATCTATTAGAGTCACTGATGCTTTAAAATATTGAATTTGATTTAATACCAGATACTAATCTTGTTATTAATAATTTGGTTAAAAGTTCTATAGAATTAAGTAAACTTTTGATTTTATAACTAATTTATAATTAATTTGTTGAAATTTTGAAAAATAAAGAAAGTTTCTTTAGTTAAGTAGTATTACTTATTTTAGTTATATACTTCAACTTATTATTATACTTGGACGCCCCTTTTTTTTTTTTTTCAGCAAAAAAAAAAGGTCATCCAAGACTACAAAATATAAATACGGGCCCCCATATAGGTTTGCCCCCCGGGCCCTCTGGTACCCAGTCCGCCCCTGATTAGAATAAATTAATTTTTTTCAAATATTTTAAATTGAAGAATTGTAATAAACAATGTAATGAAAAACAACCACATACATATCCTCTCATTCTTAATTTATTTATACATTTTTCACTTTAAAATTTTCAAAGTAAAGAATAATAAATAATAATATATCTACAAGGGTATTTATTTTATTTATTAATTTATCATTTAAATTTTTAATTCGTTAAATTTCTTAAAAAAAATATTTAACGTCCTAAATAATTATTTTAATATAAATTGTATATTTCAATATCATCTCAGCATGATAATATTAATATAGAGAATAGTTTTCCTTTTTAACAGTTCATCTCTAGGGAATTAATATAAT
>CM032339.1:22384888-22464933 GCA_019022885.1 Schlechtendalia chinensis | reverse complement strand
TCTATATATAAGGCTCTCAAAATTGTTTTATTGCTCTCAACACTGAGACTTGGCTCTTACCAAATTGTTCCTTTACGATTCCGGGCTACCATCTGATCAGACGTGATCGCATCGATAGTTATGGTGGATCCGCTATCTCAATCAACCATCATATAAAGTTTAGAACAATCTTTTTAGAACAGAGCCTTTTAAATCAACTAGAAAATTTAGATATAAATTTAGTTGGAGTTGAAATTTTATTTTCTCAATCTTTACATCGCTGGTCTTTATACATCCCTCCGCATTCAAATATTTCATCAAACATTCAAACATCAATCATCCATAAAGACGGTATCTTTAACGTTCTTAACTCAGCAAATGTTATCATTGCCGGTGATTTCAACTCTCATCATCCAGCTTGGAGTTCATCCTTCGCTAATTTTAGAGGCAATACCTTGTATATTTGTTTAACAGCTCACAATTTATGCATTTTAAACAATGGTTATTTCACCTGAATTAATCGCCCTCCTCATAGTCCTACCGCTGTAGATGTATCAGTCTCTTCACCGAACCTTCAGTGGACATCCTACTGGGTTACATTAGACGACCCCTACAGTAGTGATCACGTACCAATTATTATCTCATTTCTTAATGGCAACAGGTTTCCTATCTCCAATGTTTTTAAGAGTATTCGCATTAATGTCAACTTTATAAATTGGTCAACATTTTCATCAATTATGTCCAGTGAAATTTCATATTGAGAAATATGAGATGTTCATTAAAATATTGTATAATGCAGCTATAGCCAGCTCCTCTCCGCCAAAAACATAACCACATAATTTCACAACTTTACCATTTTGGTGGTCAAGTTCTTGCACAGATGCTATCAAATCTCGTAAAAATGCTTTTAGAAAATATCACCAAATAGGTTTAATTCAAGATTTTCTTAACAATCAACAGGTCTGCACAAATACTAAGTGTCTTCTAAAGTCTCAAAAAATACTTGCATGGCAAAAATTCTGCAATAACCTAAACCCTCACACACAACTATCTAAGTTTTCGAAGACAGCCAACAGATTTAAAAATTTACATCAACCTCCTACTTATCCTATTAATGAAGACTAGTTTGTCGGCTTCTGTTCTAAAGTATCTCCAGACTATGTTCCATCTTACAAAGAAGCTTTCCCTTAATTTCCCATAACCAAGACTCAAACTCCACTTGATGCTTACTTAAGCACATGCTTACTGCCCCTTTTACTTTATCTGAACTTCAAGCTGCTGTTTCCTCCAGGAAATCTCCGGCCTCTGGTCTAGACAATATATCACCGTTGTTGATTCAAAATCTCCCATGTGAGAGTTACCAAGTGTTACTGGACATTCTAAACAGTATTTGGCTAAAAAGGATTATACCACCTAGTTGGAGGAACTTCTGCGTTATTCCCATACCCAACAATAATTCTAATAGCTCCTTTCGTCCTATAGCCATATCATCAGCCTTATGTGAAATAGTTGAACACATTATTAAAAACAGACTAGATTGGTGGCTGGAATATAATAACCTCCCCCCAAACAACATCTTCGGTTTTCGTAGAGGTCTAGGAACTATATAACCCCTCAATATTTACTGGTCATGTGTATAAAGCATTTTGTGATCGTAAATTTACATTCGCACTCTTCCTTGATATTCAGGGTACTTACGATTCGGTGCTTATTCCTACTCTAACATCATAATTAATTTCAATGCGACTATTTACTCATTTTTATAACTTTATTGCCAACTTCTTCCATAAAAGTCATTTAAAATTATTCTCACCTTTCGGGTCTATTACTAATCGCCTGACCTACCAAGTATTAAGACAAAGTAGCTGCCTGAGCCCTATTCTTTTTAATATTTATTTTAGCCAGGTTTTCAAAAATGTCCGTTCACCCAACATCTCGATAATAGCTTATTCAGATGATCTATTAATATACACCTCAAATAAAGACCTTGATATAGGCAAAGTTCATTTAACCTCAGCCTTATCTTTTCTAGATCGTACGCTCAATCATCTATTTTTCACTTTAGATCTTCAAAAGAGTAAATTTATAGTTTTTACTAGACGTAGGGTAGACGAACCTAGCAATATATCACTTCAGGGAATATAGATTCTCGCAGTCCCACAAAACAAATATTTAGGTCTCATACTTGATAATAAACTCAAGTGTGTTCATCACATGTTTTTACTTAGCTTATTTTATCTACAAATGGAATAATATTCTACGAGCTTTGTGTGGTGTTAGATAGGGGTTTCATCCTTCTTCTCTTTTGCTAATCTTGAAGTCTATAATCCGTGCCAAATTAGAATATGGATCATTTCTATATGGATCTACGGCTCATTCCCATTGGAAAAAATTGAATACTTTGCTAGTAAGTTGTCTATATTCTGCACTAGGTGTTTTGAGATCATCCTCTTCGAGAGCTATTGAAGTGGAAGCGGCTTGCCCCCTTTGGAGTTCAGAGCTCACTGGTTAGCTGATAAGTTTATACTCAAATTCAATGCTTTCTCCTGTGATAAAATCTTTGATTTGTTCAGTGAAGTGTTTTTAGCTTGGAGGTACATACCAAAAACCATTCCTATGCTCTCAAGTACTGTCCGGTGCTTGGCTCCATTTAAATATGTTATTCTTACCAATCCCCATCGGCTTTCTTTGTTCTCAACCTCTTTTGAAGCTTTAACTTGCCCCATCGAGGTCACGATTATTTCTCATTTTTCAAATTTGTCACGTAAAAGTTTAGCTACTGTACCCAATCACTCAACGAACGCTCTCTTTCAGGAGTTTGTAAATTGCAACTTCTCAGGCTCACAACCGATTTTTACCGACGGTTCTGTGTCATCCTCTTTCGCAAGATATGCATATTTTTCAGAATTTTGTAATTTCGTCATACAGCAATCTTCCCAACGTATCTTCAAGCTTCTTTGCTGAATACTGGATGATTATTCAGTCCCTCATATGTATTTGTCAACAACGTTTCGGAGACTTCCTCATTGTCTCAGATTCCATGTCTTGTCTTTCAGCTTGTCTTGAATATCTTAATCTATGTATATAGTTCAATGTTTTTCTGTCCTTTCTTTTTTTTCTTTTTATAATTGTTGAAGTGTAAATATTGAAATCAAAATTTCAATTAAAAAAAAAATAGTTAATTTCACGGCAATGCGACGTAGCATTATTATAATTAAAATAAAATAACACACAGGTTTAACCATGGGTTTTTAAAGTGGGCTACAGTTGAAACAGCGATTTTATTGAACAGTTTTATCAATTGGGTTTTCAATTTATTTCCGATTTCTCCTTTTGTTTCGTCACTGTCGTAAGGCTTACAAACGGTTTACCGAGCTCGCCGTTTAAACCTCAGCGAATACTAATGCAATAATGCATACGGATGCTTAAGATCAAATAAGCTAAGATCTATGTGTTTATGTATGTTTTGTATGTGCTATTATTTATAACATCTAATAATAAAATTGTATAAAAATACGAGTACAAGGGGAAGATTGATGGATACATAGCGTTAAAAAATATTGGTATAAAAAAATTATATGGGGCCCCGGCCGCATTCGCAGCTTAGTGTCCATGGCCAGTCCGACATTGATTCGAATGCCCATATTTTGGTAGATTACACCAATATATTTATTAAATACAAATTTAGCCACTCTTAGCATTTGTTCCGCATCTTGTAGAGACAAATTTTAATTAGGTTCAGACTATGTGTAATATTCGAAATAAAACTATCGATTAAAATTACTTGTTTTGTAGTCTTTTAAAGCTATACAATGGATTGAAATAATATGAAGTCTACTATTTATTATTCATATTAATTTTATTATCATAAGTTAAATTCTCAAATGTGTTTTGCATTTTTGTTTTCTGTTCCCCTTATCGTTTGTTATAATAACTCGATAAACAATTATATAAAATATATATATATATATATATATATATTTATTTATTTATTAATGATATATTATGAAGTGCAAAATTATAGTATTCATATTATAATCTTGTAGAAAATTAAAATAGTATAATAAATAATTTCCAATGTCTTAGAGGGTAGTAGTAAGTTTTACTCAGATTGTTGTATGTATTTGTTTTAGTAATTATAAAATAATATAACTTTATTTTTATTTTCTAATAATGAACAAGTTAACTCTTTTTATCGACAAATCAAATTTATTTCATGAAAAAATTAAAAATTATAATTTAAAAAAAAAAATGTATGGTGTAAATTATTTTTAATTTACTTTTAAAAATTTTAATTTAAAATGATCAACTAAGGAACATAAAAATAAAAAATAAATTCCTGAAGATATATTATGTTGTATTATTCCTAAAACTGAAAGATTTTAAATAAATGGAGTAAGAAATGAAATGTATCTAGTATATTTTTTTTAATGGTAATTATTATGTTAGTTACAATGCTCGAATTAAGAGTATTTATAAAGAAATATGTTTTAAATGCTCATATTTTTGTAGTTTAAACCAATACTCTAATACACAAAGTGAAGCCACTCTTATCATATGTTTAACATCTTGTAGACGCAAAATTAATATAGAGTCGGACTTTATGCGAAATTATAATCAAAGCTTTGGCTTAGAATTTACCATTTTTGTAGGTTTTCTTAGCTATATAAAGGAATAATATATTATGAAGTGCAATATTCTAGTATTCATGTTATAACTTAGTTGAAAATATTAAAATGAAATTAAATAATTTTCAGCGTATTAAAGTGTCGTATTAGATTTTAATTCTCCAAGATTGAACAAGCTAATAATAAGTTTTTTTAACCAGTCAAGATGAGTCAGTATAAAAATATATGTTTTATGTATATATTAAAATATATGATATTATGTTTTTTTTTAATGAAAAATTCTTGAAATGAAATGAAATGACTTGGCAATATTTGAAATTTAAAAGATCCAATGAGGAATATAAAAATACGATAAAAACAGTAAATATATATATATATAAATATAATAATATATAAATATAAATATAAATAATATATAATATATATATATGAATATATTCGTATGTATTATTCTTTATTTTAACAATCCAAAACAGAAAAATGTATAAATAAATTAAGCAAAGAAATAAATGTATGTTTTTTAATTTGTTTGATGTTATTCAATTAGTGACGTAGCAAGGGTATGGCGAACTGTGCATATGCCAGAAGCGGAAATTCCATAGAGGCGCAAATTTGTGCTTCAAAAGTGGTATATTATTTATTCTACCTTCAAAACGAAAATTTTCCATTATACTTTTTGAAATTTGTATGATTTTGTCAAATTGTACACTCTACGTATGAATTTATTGACGAAATTATGAAAACTGCATAAAGGAATTTCATATTGTTCCATTAATTGTTGTTATCAACTCTATTTTCTAACTGAATCCATGTGTTAAGTGTATTTCGTACACGCAAATAAAACAAACTGTCACTAAGTTCGGAAGTGTGCTAATCAATAAAAATAAAAATAATAATAAAGTAGTATTTTTTCATAGTTTAAATATAATTAAAATTATTAAGCAATACAAACTATAAAAATAATGATAGTTTTATTTGCTGAAGTTTTGTATAATCGTAATTTACTTTAATTAAAATAAAAAACATTAAATCTTTATATAAAAAAAAGAAAAATATAATATATTGTATAAACTTTAAAATTTAATAGTGGAAAAAAAATATTTAAGTTATTAAATTGGTAAAAAGGAACTTTTTTTAAGTTTGCCAGGGGCGCTATCGAGTTTATCTACGCCACTGTATCTAACATTAAATTAGTAACAGTGTTCTAATTATGAGTATTTAAATAAGTTATTTTATTCAAATGCTTATATTTTTGTAGTTTATACCAATATTTTTATGAAACACAAAATAAAGCTACACTTAACATATGTTTTACATTTCATAGATACAAATTGAAAAAATATACAGACTAATTGTAATATTCAGGACAAAGCTGTCTTTTAAAAATTACCATCTTTTAAATCTATTTTAGCTATACAAAGGAATAAAATATAATGAAGTGAAATTTTCTGGTATTCATATTACAATGTTTTTTTTAAATTAAAATATAATATTAAGTAATTTTCAGTGTAGTACATTGTGCTATTAGATTTTAATTGAGCTTTAGCTTTAGATTCTTTAGAAGGTATTTGTTTTAGTTGTTAGAAAAAATGTATTTTTTTTTTATTCTCTAAGAATGAACAAGTTATTTTTTTTTTTTTGTAACGAATCGAGTCTAGTTTATAAAAAGAATATATACTTTAATTTAACATTGAAATGTATGATGTACCCTATTTTTAAAATGAAGTAACTTGACCAAATTTAATGTTGCAAAGATTTATTCAAATATATAAATTTAAAACACATTTGGTCAAATTACGATGAGCTTTTCCTTATTTTGATATACTATAATATAATATTTTAACATATTTTTTTAACTGGGCCAATAAATTTATTAAAATACTTAAAAATTAATATATACATGAAATGTAATTGCAATAATTAAAAAAATCAAAATTAACCAAATTTAAAATTGCAATGATCCAATAAGGAACAATAATAAATGATAAGAACACCTGTAGTTACATAACGATTTATTATTCTATAATGTTACATTACTAAACTTAAAATTTTATACAGGAATAAAGCAAAAAAGTGATATATCTTGTATTTTTTAAAATTTATTTAAAATAATATTAGTTACAATGTTCTAATTAGGAGTATTTGTTAAACATTATTTTATACAAATGCTTATATTTTTGTAATTTACACCATTATTCTTATTAAACACAATGTGAAGTCACACAAAAAATATGTTTTACATAATTAGAAACAAATTTAATATTTGATCAGAATAAGTGTAATATTTTAATAGTTAACGATTAAAAATTACTTGTCTTGTAATCAATTTTAGCTATACAAAAGAATACTATGCTATGAAGTATATTTTTTGGTATACATATTATAATTTTGTTGAAAATTAAAATATTATATTATAGAATTTCAAGCGTATTAAAGTGTGGTATTAGGTAATAGTCAAATCGCAAAACATATTAGTTACATTAGTAATGAAATAATGTAATTTTAGTATAATTTTCTGATAATGAACAAGTTAAATCTCTTTTTCAATAAATCAAATATAGATACAAGAAAAATATAATATAAAGATTCAAAAAAATGTATGATGTGAACTGTTTAAAAAAAAAAGTAAACAGATCAAATTTTATGTTGCAATGTTTTCATTAGGAATATTAGTTTAAATAGCGAATCCATTTGGTAAAATTATGGTGATTTATTTTTTATTTTGACATTTGGTAACCGAAAATTTTAACATATCTTTTCAACTGGGACAGTAGAGTAAATAAAATGGTTATAAATTAAGATATTGATGAGGGTTTTTAAAATATTTAAAAAAATCAATTAATTAACCAATTTTATAACAGAAATGAACCAATAAGGAATATTAATAATTGATATGAACTCCTGTAGTAACCTAATGATGTATTATTCTTTATTTTAACATTGCATAACAGATAATATTGTAAAGGAATGATGCAAAAAAGAAAATTATGTTTTTTTATTTTTTTAAATATATTATTTATTATTTTATTATTATTATTTAATTATTTATTATTTATTATTTATTATTTATTATTTATTATTATTTATCATAATAGTTGCAATGTTCTAATTAGAAATATTTGACAAACCTAATTGTATTCAAATGTCTAAATTATTGTAATGAAGCCAATAATCATATATGTTTAACGTCTTATAGACACAAGTTTAGTATAGTCTCAAACAATTTTAATATAAAAGTATAATATTTTAAGTTAAAATCAAAATGTATGATATAAACTATTTTATTTTAACTTAAAATTTTAATTTTCCAACGAGAAATATGAAAATAAGATATTAACTCATATAGATATATTATGATGAATTATTCTTTATTTTGACTATCAAAAACTGAAAAATTTATAAATAGATGATGTAAGAAAGGAAATGTATATGGTTTATTCTTTTATGTTATTTTTTACAATGTTAGTTACGATTCTTCAAGTAAGAATATGTGTAAAAGATTATTTAACAAAAGCTCATATTTTTGTAGTTTACACCAATACTTTAATATACAAAGTGAAGCCACTCTTATCATTTGTTCAACATCTGGTAGACGCAAAATTAATATAGAGTCAGACTTTATGCGAAATTATAATCAAAGCTTTTACTTTAAATTTACCATTATTGTAGTCTCTTAGAGCTATACAAAGAAATAATATATTATGAAGTGCAATATTCTAGTATACATATTATAATTTGGTTAAAAATATTAAAATTAAATTGTATGATTTCTGCCTAATACAGTGTGATTTTAAATCCTAGTTAAATTGCAAATTGTATTAGTTTCAGTTGTTCTAAAATAATGTAAGCTTTTTTAATTCTCCACAAATGATGAAACTAACTCATATTTTAATAAATCAAGTCGAGTTAATAAAAAGATATATTTTAATTTAAAAATAAGATATATGTTGTGATCTATTTTTTAATAAAAATTTAACCAGACCAATTTTAAATTTTAAACGTTTTCTTTAGAAATATTTGTTGAAATAGCGAATTCACTTGGTTATATTGTGGTGTTTTATTTTTAATTCTGTTGACCAAAAACCGAAAATTTTAACATATTTTTTTAACTGGGGCAGTAGATTTATTAAAATATTTCTAAATTTATTTATAAATGAAAAGAGTTTTGAATATTTAAAAACACTAAATTAACCAAACTTTAAATTGCAATGAACCAATAAGGAATATTAATAAATGATATGAACTCCTGTAGTAACCTAAGATGTATTATTTTTTATTTTAACATTGCATAACAGATAATGTTGTAAAGGAATGAAGCAAAAAAGAAATGTATGTTTTTTATTAAAATTATTTATCGTAATATTATTTGCAATATTCTAATTAGAAGTATTTGACAAACTTAATTGTATTCAAATGCCTAAATTATTGTAATGAAGCCAATAATATTATATGTTCAACATCTTGTTGTCACAAATTTAGTATAGTATTATAAAATTTCAATATAAAAGTATAATATTTTAAGTTAAAATCAAAATGTATGATATAAACTATTTTATTTTAACTTGAAATTTAAAATTTTAATTATCCAACAAGGAATATAAAAATGAGATATAAACTCCTATAGATATATTATGATGTATTATTCTTTATTTTAACTATCAAAAACTGAAAAATTTTTAAACAGATGAAGTAATAAAGGAAATGTATATGATTTTATTCTTTAATGTTATTTTATATAATGTTAATTACAATTCTTCAAGTAAGAATATGTGTAAAAAATTATTTAATAAAGGCTTATATGTTTATAGTTTACACTAATACTCTAAAACACAAAATGAAGCTACTCTTATCATAAGTTCAACATCTTGTAAATACAAAATTGATATAGAGTCAGACTAAAAGCAAAATTATAGTAAAAGCTTTTGCTTTAAATTTACCATCCTCGTAGGCTCTTAGAGCTATACAAACGAATAATATATTATGAAGTGCAATCTTATAGTATATTTATTATAACTGGGTTAAAATATTAAAATTAAATTATATAATTTCATCATATTACAGTGTGATTTAAAATTTTAATTGCATTAAAGAATGTATTGGTTTTAGTAGTTATGAAATATTGTAAGATTATTTTAAATCTCCAAGAATAACTAGTTAAGACATTTTTAAACAAATCAACTTTAGTCAATGAAAAAATATATAAATCAAGTAAAAAATAAAATGTATGATTTAAATTTTTTTTTTTTTGAAAAATAGTAAGTTAAATAAATTTAAAGTAGCAATGATTACCTTAGAAATATAAATTTAAAATACGAAAGCATTTTATTAAATCATGACATGTCTTTCTTTGTTTAAATATTCCAAGGCATAAAATTTACCAATTTTTTTTAACTAATAAATTAGAGTTAATATACAAGTTTTGATTTAATTTAAAAATGAAATGTTTTTTTATTTAAAAGAAGTAACTAAGCCAAATTTAAAATTGCAATGTTCCAACAAGAAATATGAAAATGTGTTTAGAACTTCTGTAGGTATATAACGATGTAATATTCTTTATTTTATTTATCCAAAACCTACACATTTATAAATAAATTATGAAAAATAAGAAATAAATTTGTTTATTGTCTTTGATGTTATTTGTCATAATGTTAGTAACAATTCTCCAATTATTTATATGTATAAAAAATTAGGTAACAAAAGATTATATTTTGGTAGTCTACACCAATAGTGTAATACACAAAATGAAGCAACTCTTATCATATGTTCAACATCTTGTAGACGCAAAATTGATACAGAGTCAGAGTAAATGCAAAATTATAATCAAAGCGTATTCTTTAAATTTACCACGGTTGTATGCTTTGATAGCTATACAAAGAAATAATATGTTATGAAGTGCAATATTCTAGTATATATATTATAACCTGATTGAAAATATTAAAATAAAATTATATAATTTCAACGTATTACAGTGTGATTTTAAATTTTAATTGAATTATAGAATGTATTGGTTTTAGTTGTTATAAAATAAAGTAAACTTTTTTAATTCTCCACAAATAAACAATTTAACTCTTTATTTAGTCGTAGATGGTCTGAACGAACAGTGGGTTGTGTAATTAAATTAAAACAATAAGAATAATATTAATTTATGAACTTTTATTATTTCGCTAATACAATGTCAAATTAAACATCCGACCACGGCGGTGACTTACACGCGACAAAGTTGCCCGCGTGGCGTACGTTGCCTTGTTATCGTCGTCGTCGTTATCCAATAATCTCCACGGTCAAAGTACGACGACGATAACACAAAAACTTATGTTATAATATTCACGTAAATAAAATATTACCACAATTTAATTTATCATATTTAGTTAATAAAAACATATATAATTTAAGTTGATAATAAAATGTAAGGTATTAGCTATTTTCTTTTTTTAAAGTAACCTGACGAAATTTAAAATTTAAATGATCCTATAAGGAATATAAAAATAAAATAAAAACTCCTGTAGTTAAATGACTATTGTAAATAAATAATGTATAATCCTTTATTTTAACAATACAGAACTGACAAGTTTATAAATCAATAAAGTAATAAAGGAAATGTATTTGATTTCTTTATAATGTATTTATCATAATGTTTGTTAAAATGCTCCAATTAAGAATATGTATAAATAATTGTTTAACAAACGCTTATATTTTTGTAGCTTAAACCAATACTCTAATACATAAAATGAAGCTACTCTTATCATATATTCAACATTTTGTAGACGCAAAATTGATATAGTGTCAGACTAAATGCAAAATTATAATCAAATGTTTTGCTTTAAATTTACCATTCTCGTATTTATTTTCAGCTATAAAAAGGAATAATAAATTATGAAGTGCAATACTCTAGTTTACATATTATAATCTGGTTAAAAATATTAAAATGAAATTATATGATTTCAGCGTATTATTGTGTAGTATTAGGTTATAAGTCGAATCGCAGGATGTATTGGTTTTGTTCGCGTCACTATGTTATGGTGGTTACCGACCGCGATAAGGCGCACGACCCATGAACGGGCGACGTATGTATTTTTGAGAATAGTCGGAGTTTCCTGTTCGCAATTATCGTCGTCGTCGAGTCGTTCGCGGTGGCGATAATTTTAGTGCAGTGCTGGCCCAGACGGCTAGCGAAATATACATATTTTTCTTCGCGGCGGTCGACGAGTGCCGTGACGTCTCGTCGTGCGTGTTCACCGTCAGTACATTGAAGTGTATTATTGTGTGTTATATGTTTGTTAAATACATTTAGTTTCCGTGTTTGATAAAAAATAATATTTGTTATTACTCAACCCGTTCGTCCATCCACAAAACAAATAGGCCGGTGGGCAGAAACATATGGTAGCAGAGCGTGGTTCGGGCTGAGAGTTGAGTATTACCCTCAAATATTATTATTAATATTATTAATATAATTTTGTTGTTGTTATTGTGTAATAACGTCTTAGATATGAGTATATCGTGTATGTATTTATATATGTCGTATTGTTAATTGTACGTTGTGAGCATTGATAGCGATTTATCATGACTACCCGTGATGTACGTGCGCTTACGCGCGCACAATTAAAACGTAGTCAAGCTATATCTGGAATACAAGCGATTTTAGAAATGAGCAAAACCGTGTTGAAGGATGCGCTACTAATTCCGACATTTCTAGAAATGTCAAAAAAGACCGAGTTGTTGTGGGCCAACTTTCAAGCAGAAAACGATGCTGTGTTAGACGCACTTATCGAATTAGATCAATCTTCAGAATTTTCCACTGTACTGGACTCTGAAGTCAGTGAGATGTGTGCTAATATCGCTGCAATTCGCGTATCGTTAGTTTCCGACGTACCTAATGATTTGTCCTCGAGTCATACGAGTATGCTACCGACCTGTTCAGCTATTCAGACTCAACCGATGGGTGCGGGTATGACAAATATACAGTCTGGAATTCGGTTACCCGAGATTCCACTTCCTCGATTCAGTGGAGATCTATCATTTTGGCTTATTTTCAGCAATCGCTTTCTTTCACTTATCGAAGAACGCCCTAATTTGTCCAATGTGGAAAAGTATCATTACCTCTGCAGTGCTTTAGACGGAGAAGCAGCCGCTGTAATCAAGGGTTTCGTCATGTCTACCGATAATTATCCTCTTGCATGGGCCGCGTTAATAGAGAGATTTCATAAACCACGGCAATTGACCAATATTTTGGTGGAGCGACTTTTGTCTACGCCTATTCAGACCCAAGAGTCAATATCGGGTTTACGGGAAATTATACAGATATTTGACGAAAACGTTACATTATTACAATCTTTAGCGATTCCAGACGTCGGAGCCTTTATTTTATCGTTTCTGTCGATGCGATGTCTGCCACTTGGTGTGCGTAAATTATTCGAATCGTCATGCACCGAGGAATTTCCATCTGTAAAGGATGTAATAACCTTCATTAAGGACCGGGTACGAATCCTTAAGAATGCTGGCGTTTCGAGTGTAACCGACTCGCGTCAACGTCGCGTTGCCAGAATTCATCGCTGCAGGGTAACACTAATGTTAAACGATGGCCTCAGAAGGTGTTGGTGGCCATGGAACCGGGCCAGATTTCCAATTTGTTGTGTTCCATTTGCAATGGGTCTCATTTAAGTGCATCCTGCACAAAATTTGTTGCGATGAGTTTTGAGAATAGACGTCACCTGGTGCTCAAGAAACGATTGTGTTTTAATTGTTTATCAGGAAAACACTGGACCGATAAATGTCTGAGTACCGCTGTTTGTGCTCAATGTTCCAATAAACACCACACGTTGTTACATCGAGAGGTGTCACTACCAAGCAATCAAACAGATTGTGACTCATGTCCAACTGCCGCATCACTCATGAGTTGTCAACCTGTCAAGAATGTGTTATTAGGAACAGTTTTGATTCACGTACGTGACCATTGTGGAACCAAACAAGTTATACGAGCGGTCATAGATTCTGGTTCCCAAGTTAATGCCATAACCACGTCCTGTGTCGAACGTCTAGTGCTTCATATGTCGAAATGGACATTACCTCTTACTGGTCTATCTGGCTCTGCGATACCAATGGTTGCAGGTATCGTTGAGTGTCGTGTCACTCCTCGGTATGCTGTGAAGCCTGAACTGGAAGTAAAATCTTGGGTGTTACCTAGTATCACGGCAGATATGCCACGGTGTTCTCTACCTCCTACCGTCAAATCCCAATTTGATCATCTTGCATTAGCTGATCCAACGTTCGATCAATGTGGCCCAATTGATGCTTTACTCGGAGCAGATACGTTTTCAGTAATTATGGATGGCAAGCGTATATCTGCTAAAGACGGATTGTCCGCCGCGTTTGGGACGATATTTGGGTGGGTACTCATCGGTGCCGTTGAATCCAATGACGTCGTTTCATCTAGTATGCTGTTGACGTCAGTATCTCCATCATTAGAGCGACTGCAAGACGAGAACGACCGTTTCGCGTCCGAGACGACCGGTTTGAAAAAAGAAATGGACGAGTTGAAGGTCCGACTCGAGGAGACCAAATGGGGACTGTGTCAGAAATCCGGAGAACTAGCGCACGTCAAATCGCAACTGAAAAACACTCAGAGCGACCTGACGGCGAAAGTCCACGAAGTGATCGCGCTGAAGTCCGAAGTCCGAGACCTGTCGCAAAAGCTCGAATCGAAGGAACGCCGTGTGCGCGGACTCCACGTGGATGCTAAACGTCCGCCGGAAAGGTGTGACAGCGACGGCAATTGTTGCGACGACCGATTGGATGCGGACAAACTGTACTCGCTCGTCAGACGACTTAAGGAACAGGTGGAGAACAAGTTGAGAAAATCGAACAACAACGACGGCAGCAAGAAGTGGTTGGACGAGGAAAAAGACGACGTCTGCGACGGGGATGACGGAGATCTGAAACGGTTCCGGGAGCTGGAACGGCACACGGCCCGGCTGATCCGCGTGCTGAACGAGGAACGGAAGAACTGGGACCAGGAGCGGCACAAGTGGTTCCAGGAGAAGGAGAAAGTGTTGTGTTACCAGAGGCAGCTGCAGATGGACTACGTGCAGATGTTCCGGAGGACGCAGGCGTTCGAGGCGCAGATCGAGAACCTCACCGTGCAGATGAACGTGTGCTCGGACCACTGCGACGCCGCGGCCGCCGTGGCCGCCGCGGCCGACAGCAGGAACGCCGCCAGGACGGCCGCGGCCGCGGTCAAGACCGTCAACGCCATCAAACTGTAAACGACCACGCGCGGACCGTCCACGCGTCCGTAGTTTTTGCTCTGTTTTTTTTTCTTTTTATTATTCTTTTTTGTATTGTTTGTATTAATTTATCGATTTATATCTATGTGGGACATAGTGTCTCTCGATTTTGTTTAAACCTGAAGGATTCAACGGGGGAGGATGTTCGCGCCACTATGTTATGGTGGTTACCGACCGCGATAAGGCGCACGATCCATGAACGGGCGACGTATGTATTTTTGAGAATAGTCGGAGTTTCCTGTTCGCAATTATCGTCGTCGTCGAGTCGTTCGCGGTGGCGATAATTTTAGTGCAGTGCTGGCCCAGACGGCTAGCGAAATATACATATTTTTCTTCGCGGCGGTCGACGAGTGCCGTGACGTCTCGTCGTGCGTGTTCACCGTCAGTACATTGAAGTGTATTATTGTGTGTTATAAGTTTGTTAAATACATTTAGTTTCCGTGTTTGATAAAAAATAATATTTGTTATTACTCAACCCGTTCGTCCATCCACAAAACAAATAGGCCGGTGGGCAGAAACAGGTTTTATTAGTTATAAACTAATGTAACATTAATTTAACTGTCCAAGAATGAACAAGTTAACTCTTTATGTAAATTAACATGTTGAGATTATATAAAATTTTTTTAATTATTAATTTGAGTTTTTAATAAAGTATATTTAATTTAATTTAACATTAAAATGTAAGATGTAAACTATTTTTAATATAAAGTAATTTGACAAAATTTAATGTTGCAAAGATTTTTTTAAATATCAAAATATAAAATACGAACGCATTTGGTATATATGATGTGTTTTCCTTCATTTTGATATTCCAAGTTAAAATATTTTAACATATTTTTTTAACTGGGGCAATAGATTTATTAAAATACTTCTAAATGTATTTATAAATGAAAAGTATTTGGAATATTTAAAAACAATTAATTAACCAAACTTATAATTGCAATACACCAATAAGGAATCTTAATAATTGATAAAAACTCCTGTAGTAACATAATGATTTATTATTCTTTATTTTTACATTCCAAAACAGATAATTTTGTAAAGGAATGAAGCAAAAAAGAAATGAATGTTTTTTATTAAAATTATTTATCATAATAATATTTTTAATATTCTAATTAGAAGTATTTGACAAACTTAATTGTATTCAAATGTTCAAATTATTGTAATAAAGCCAATAATAATATATGTTCAACATCAGTGGCGTAGCGTGCCTTGGAGGGGCCCCGTATCAAAATTAGTTGGGGGTCCAAAAGAAGGGTAAAGAATTCTCAAAAAGAAACAAAAATGCTTGCATTAAATTAAAATAAATATTTATAGATTATAAGTTATCACTTCCTCCTAGAAATTGAGCTAGCCAAACGATTCAAATTATATGTATATATATAAACATACTTTTTTTGCCTTTTTTTCGGCAAATTGATTTATTAAATTTTATAAATATTTTATATGTTGTTATATTTTTTATGTTATTTTAATGAAATATTTCATGTATTGAAGGTTGCCATTGTTCTTTCAAAAAACAAAATTCACCCTTCGCTACTGGTAGATAAATAGGTAGTAATTACCATTGGATTCTAAATCACTCATAGAAGCTGATTGATGAAAAAATGAAGAAATTTTGGGTATTTTTTTTTGTAACCTCGTCCCATTTCTGTTTACTTTTTCTTTTCATAGCTCCACTGGGATAATCTCTTTTCCTTTCACTCATTCTTTTTACAAATCAAACTAATTAACCAATGAATAATCAGATGAGCAAGATTGCATTGTATTATTACAATGTAATAACGTTTGAACCGGAATGAAATATAACGCGTAAATATTACTCTCCGTGGTTTGTCACTGTACATCGGTTATTGACATCTTTTGGGCGCATGATTAACCCGGGAAAAAAAGAGATTGCTTTTTTTAACTCTTGTAATTTCTGAAGTGAAAACTCTATAGGCACGTATGACAGTTATTTTTATATATTTTTTCTCCGGGAAGCTCGAGATTAAGTGACATTGTGGATAACATTTTACTAATTTTTGCTTACACACGTTAGGGGCCTTTATAGCCCGCGGGGCCCGTTAGGGGCCTCTATAGCCCTTATCATTGATACAACTGATACGGCGGTAGCTACGCCCCTGTTCAACATCTTGTAGACACAAATTTAGTTTAGACTCATACAATTTTAATATAAAAGTATAATTTTTTAAATTAAAATCAAAATATATGATATAAACTATTTTATTTTAACCTGAAATTCGAAATTTTAATAATCCAACAAGAAAAATAAAAATAAGATATAAACGCCTGTAGATATATTATGATGTATTATTCTATAGTTTAACTATTAAAAGCTGAAAAATATATAAATAGATAATATAAGAAAGGAAATGTATATGGTTTATTCTTTAATGTTATTTTTTTCAATGTTAGTTACAATTCTTCAAGTAAGAAAATGTGTAAAAAATTATTTAACAAAAGCTTATATGTTAGTAGTTTACATTAATACCCTAATACACAGAATGAAGCCACTCGTATCATATGTTCAACATCTTGTAGACGCAAAATTGATATGGTATCAAACTAAATGTAAAATCATAATCTTTTGCTGTAAATTTACCATTTTTGTAGGTTTTGTTATCTATATAAAGGATTAATATATTATGAAGTGCAATATTCTAGTATATATATTATAACTTAGTTGAAAATATTAAAATGAAATTAAATAATTTTCAGCGTATCAAAGTGTGGTATTAGATTTTAATACTCCAAGATTGAACAAGTTAATAACAAGTTTTTATAACCAGTCAAGATGAGTCGGTATAAGAATATATGTTTATGTATATATTAAAATATATGATTTTATCTTTTTTTTTTTTTATGAAAATGACTTGAAATGAAATGAAATGACTTGACAATATTTAAAATTAAAAAGATCCAATGAGGAATATATAAATACGATAAAAACTGTAAATATATTCGTATGTATTATTCTTTATTTTAACAATCCAAAACAGAAAAATGTATAAATAAATGAAGCAAAGAAATACATTTATCTGTTTTTTAATTTGTTTGAAGTTATTCAATCAGTGGCGTAGCAAGGGTATGGCGAACTGTGCCTATGCCAGAGGCGAAAATTCCAAAGGGGCGCAAAATTGTGCTTCAAAAGTTGTATATTATTTATTCTACCTTCAAAACGAAATTTTTCCATTATACTTTTTGAAATGTGTATGATTTTGTCTAATTGTACACTGTACGTGTGAATTTAATGATGAAATTATGAAAATAGCTTAAAGGAATTTCATATTGTTCCATTAATTATTGTTATCAATGGATAATTCTATGTTCTGTTATAAATAAAAAGTAACGATAGTAATAATAATTAAACACACAAAACTGTAATCGGTTAAATAATAGTACATATAATAATTAAAATGGTAAACTTAGAACTCATGCGGTAGTATAACAAAATCTGTAATAGAGAGGATAACCCACAACGCTTATTTTTCACATTCGGCCGATCTTGTAAATCTAATAAATGATAAGATTTTGTAAACTAGTCATTTGCTAATGTAATCAACTAAATAAACTGGTTTCATCTGTTCTCTTCTTGGTCTGCGGGTTTCTCCAACTTCCTCTGAGCCTGGTTGGATGTTGACTTCTTCTGGTTCTGTGGTCCGTCTGTCCTCTCCGTCTGATAAATCCTTTGCCATCTTATCGTCCAATCGGTATCCCTTAAGATTTGTTACATGGGCAGTGGTGGCATACTGTCGGTTGTTCTGACTTCGTATGGCGGCTATTCGATATGTATCATTTGATAAGACCTCTACGATTACTAATGGTCCCCGAAAATTTTGTTGAAGTTTTGTTGAAGTTCCCGTACTAACAGTGTCACTTTTAAGAAATACAACGTCACCCACTTGGTATTTAACGGGCTTTGCATGATGTGATGCATGTCTTTCCATCCATAGTTCATGTTCTTCTAGAATACGTTGTCGTTTTGCTGCTGTAATTTAATGACATCATCACAAGTCTCCTCTGTCACAGCATGTCGTAATACTCCGTCGGTTAAACTGGGGTAGTAACCATATAATATGTGAAAAGGTGTATCACTGATGGTTTTGTTTTCTGCATTGTTCAACTGACACTCCATTTCGGTTAGTTTTTGATCCCATGTTTCATTTTTTTCAGTAGTCACTTGTAGTAAGGGTACTAAGGTCCCATTGACCCTTTCCTCCTGTCCGTTTGATTGAGGGTCTCTCACGGAGATTAGTGAGTGTTTTATCCCGAGCTCAGTGCAATATTCACTGAACTGACGTGAAGTGTGTGCTGCACCCCGGTCACTGATCAATCTCTTGGGTATTCCAAATATCAATATAAATGTTCTTATGGTCCTGATCAATGCTCGAGTCCCTGTGTTCTTAACACTATAAAGCTTTACATATTTGGTTAAGTTGTCGATGATTACTATTATATAAACGTTTCCGGCTTTACTTCTGATATATGGTCCCAAATGATCCACATTTATCACTTCGAAAGGTCTTCGTCCAGGTTCTATGGGTCGCAACTTCCATGTTATTGTACCTCTTGGCTGTTTTGTCAGTAAACACTCTGGACAACAGTTTATATGATATCGAACGTATCGCCTCATTCTTGTAAAATAGTAATACTCCAATATTTTACTTACGGTTCGGTCTAGTGCGAAAGGTCCCATCTGGTCATGAAACTTGATAACGATCACCTTCCGCATAGCATTCGGAACCATCCACAACCACCGTTCTTTGCCTTTGAACTGTACCTTCCGATATAACATTCCATCTTTTAACGCACAGTTCTCTGTTTGTTTGTGATCTACTGTCTGATTTTCTTGACTGAGTTTATTAATTACTTTTCTCAACTTTTGGTCATTTCGTTGCATAGTAATTACATAATCTTGTTCACTTTTGGTTAACATCACCCCTAAATTTTCATATAACACCTCAGTTTCTGTATCAGTTGATTTCTCAACAGGAGCTCTGCTAAGTGCTATGTGACATCTTCGCACCCGGTCGATGCTTTACTTCGAAATCATACTCACTCAAAAGTGTTGCCCACCTCGCTATTTGTGGGTTGACTATTTTCTTCGTATTAAGGTGTACCAAAGCTTAGCAGTCAGTAACTACTAGTAACTTGATCCCGGCTAAATATGATCGCAACCTTGTGATAACTCCAGACCACAGCCATTAATTCCATTTTACTCGAATGATAATTCTTTTCTATGTCTGTCGCCTTCTTGGAAACCGCATGGATTAAATGTAGTTAATCTTCTGTTCCATACTGTAGTAACATTCCGCTTATTCCTAGGCTACTAGCATCACAATGTAGCTCTGTTGTTTTCTTCGGATTGAATAATTGTAACACTGGGCCTTCTGTCAACTTATTCTTTAATGTTTGGTAAGCTTCTTCTTGTTCTGGTCCCCAGATAAAAACCTTCCCATTTTTCAGCAATTCACTTTTAGGTGCTGCAACCTGTGAATAATACGGTATAAAGCGTCGAAAAAAACCTATAAGATCTAATAACCGTCTTACTTCATGCCAATCCTTAGGTGTATTCATTTGTTGTTTTGCAGTTACCGTTTGGGTACCTGGTCGTATCCCGTCTTCAGATAATATAAACCCTAAGTACGTAACTTGTTCATAACCGAAGTGACACTTACTCATTTTTAATGTTAATTTCGCTTCCTGTAATACCTCTAAAACCTTCTGTAATCGTGATAACATGTCGCCAAAAAATATAGCAGGAATGATCACATCGTCTAGGTACCACATCGCAACTTTGTTACGTAGCGGATACATTATTCGTTGCATAAGTCGTGAGAATTCGTATGGAGCATTAACAAGACCAAACACCATTCTCTCGAGCTGTCCAGTTTCACTCGGCGTAATGAAGGTAGTTTTTTCCTTGGATCTGTCTGTCAGCGGAACTTGTAGATACCCTGATGCTAGATCCAACGTCGTGAATAGTTTGGAACCATAAAGTGATCCTAAATGTTCGTCGATAGTTGGAGTCGGGAAAACCTTTCGAAAATTCTGCGCGTTAAGCTTGTGGTAGTCTACCACAAGTCGAGCGTCCCCATTTTTGTTACTGACCAAAAGTACAGGCGAAGCGTACGCTGATTTAATTTCTGTCACTAATCCAGCTTCCTTCCACTCTTGGACAATGCGGTCAATCTTCTTTCGTTCATCATTACTAGTCCGATACGGTTAGCTGAATACTGGTTCATCATTGTCTACTATGTCCATTTGAATCTTATCAGTACATCCCAACTCCGACAGACTAAAAGCGAAACATGTTCTATATTGATTAAGAAGAATAAGTAATTCACATACCTCCTTCGGAGTCATCTCAGGACCATGGTAAACCATCTCTACTGTAATTTCAGATAAACAGACTGTGTTTTCTTCAGTCAACTCTTCATGAACCTTGATCCGACCGACTAAATCTCTGTTGGTTAAGTAAATTTCTTCTGTCCTGGCATTTACCATTAGAACTTCCACTGTATTTTCTTCAATCTGTACTTGTACTAAATTTGTGCTCTCAGCAAGCAGTATTTTGTCTTCACCCTTTACTATGATTTTATGGTTTGCTACCCTCCCCAAGTGTCGCGGCATAGGACAGTTGTTATAAGGAAATATTGGATCATACATAAACATCAATTCATTTTGGGTCTTCATAAATGACACCCGTACGTGATCAATAAATGTTCTCCCAATTATAACTTTGTGATTTTGTACATGATTTTCCACTACCAGTAACGTAACCTTTTCACTAACCTTATCAACATGAATAATCGCTTCAACTTCACCGAAACTTGTAACACTGCCCGCTCCCATATATATACATACTGGTGGTTCGAGGTTTTATCTCAAACTGGTATTTCTCAGCTAATGTTCTTGTGATAATACAGAATACACTTCCCGTGTCTATTAGTCCTTGGACAGGATCCTTATTTTCATTAAAGTATACAGTTTTCAAATACACAAACTTGTTTGTATTCTTATTGTCGATCAGAGCAATTGCCGGACCCTTCACCCTACAATACTTGTTTGTGTGTCCCTCCGCCTTACATTGTGAGCATTTTAATGGTCTTCGCGGTTGAAGACAGTCGCGTGACAAATGTCCATACACTTGGCAATTATAACACCTTGGCCCGTTTCCCATTTGTTTTGTACGACCGCTTACCGTAACGATTTCGGTACTAAGGTTCTGTCTTTGATTTATTATCCCTTTTTTTTCTGAACAATAACTTGATTTCACCTTCAAAGTGGACATCGTCCCAAATCTATTTTCCCATTCTGCCTCGACTTCGACAAACTCCCGGAGATCCGCCATTATTTCAGTTTCTTTCAGACATGATCTACTCATTAACAACTTGACTGCCATGAGATCCAAATTTGGATCTCAGAAGACTTTCCTAGAATGCCATGGTATTTTCTCTGAACTTCACGAAATTGCCAAGGTACTAAATTACATTATAAACGTCTACAAATTTATATAGTTCATATGTAATTAGTAATTAAAATATATTTTGTAGTATTTCATTGTTTAATGATGAGACCCCAAATTGGAACTCGTGGCACTGGAGAATGATTTTTTACACATTTTCATAAGTACCTAAATTTTGAGACCCAAAATAAAATCTCAAAATTTTAATAATTAATAGAAATTACAACAAAAAAACTTAATAAATTTTGCTGTATATTAAAAACAACAACAAACAAAGGTTTCAATTTGTTATAAACATATTTTAATTTCATACAAAACATTACCAACTGATTCAGCTGATGACAGTTCTGAATTTAAATATAAAACAAATTATAAACATTTAAATTTAAAAAAAAATATCTTAAAAGAAAATAAATATTTATTACACACGTATGATGTATGAATTTTATATCTAAACAATTTTATACAATATCAATTATTGTAATATATTTAATCATTACCTGACACATATGTAGTATTCACATTAACATAATCAGGATCAGCATCTGAGTCTTCTATTTCAGAATCCGAGAATTCGAAATCAGATTCTACTAAAATATTATCGATATCTTCTTCGATTAGTGCCATTTTAAACTCAAAATAACTATACAAATAAACTAATATTATAAGTTAGATATATTTTGTACTAAATAATGAAATAATAAATATATAACACGTGGTCAAATTATAATCAAAAGTCATGACAAAATAATGAAATATTTATTATCCACACATTAAATGATAATACATGTATAATAATAACTACTCATGTATAAACAAAGGTGGACTCATAAATGAATTCACCTTGATATAAACAAAATATTGACGTATACATAAAATGCAATAACTCGGCCGGAAAAAACATTTTACGCGTGCTATTTATACCGACAGATAGTGTCTACACTGTAGAATACGATTCTGACTTATAATGTCTTGAAAAATTAGATCTAATACGAGATATAAAATAAAATAAAATGAAACGTCTGAGATCCAGAAATGAATCTCTTGGCAGTCAATGGAAGTTTAGTGAGATCCCAAATTGGGTCTCGTGGCAAAATTGAGAAGTTTACGAAAAACAGCGTGGCAGTCAAGTTGTTAATGACGTGCACAAAATCCGTGATATAAATCCTACACATAACATTTTCTTAGTTTCAGTTTCACTAATCATCAATTGGTGACACATACGCATTTTGTCATGAAAATATGAGTAAACTGTTTCGTTTCGGCGCTGCACTCGATTTGACATCCGCTTCTATAATTGTGTTACACTTTCTGTCGCAATAAACATTTGCACAAATTGTTCCGAAAATATGTCCCGAGTGGTGAATTCGTGCTGATGAGACAGGAATCAATTTTTTGCTGGCCCGTCTAAATGTGTTCTTGCTGCTTCCAATGTATACGAGTTTGGCCATCGATTTAAATTGGCTGTCGTCTTCACCGCAGCGAGCCATTCCGCGGCCAATCCCGTATCCCCCTTTTCACCATCAAATATCGGTAAAGTTTTCATAAGATCAGGTAGGGTACTAAATGGTATTGATGACGCTACAGATTTTTGAATTAATTGACTCAAGATATTATTCATCTGTTCATCTAGCGTACGGTTTTGTTCGATCATTTGTCGCATTAGCTCATATACACCTCTCTGTGTTGGTTTATACATTTCCATTTTATACGCGAATGTTTTTATAGATAACGTCAGTCACAATTGGTTGGTAATCTCAGTTACCAAGTTTAATTTCGTTCTCCGCGAGTCAAAGAGTCTCTTCATCAACGTACAATGAAATACGCATAAAACTTTGAGGATATACGCAACCGTAGAAAATCACGAGGTTCGTAAAATACCAAAATCGTGAGTTACCTTGTCAATTTTCTTTTCCTCGACGCTATCACGCCTTCTTAATGCGTTTGTAGACCGCAACTGTCCACCAAGTCGAAAGCATTAATTTACGAAGAAAAATAAAAACAAAACACAGACGCAAATTGTCTCGCACTTAGATAATTAAAAACACAGCGTTCATACACGATGAAAGCAAAAAGAAAAAAAATTTTTTTTTTTATATTAAAGAAGATTTGTTTTACAACATTACACTTCGACAATTAAACTAAATTAACACTGGATTGTGTAATATGTGAAAAAAAAAAGAACATAAATAAAAACTAAAACTAAACTAAAAGTAAATTAAAAAGGAGATTAAATAACAAAAAAGAGATGTTTCATGCAATATATATATTTAACCAGAAAACCAGAATTTACAATAAAATTGAGAACTAAATTAACCACCAATGGGGAGGGAGAGCTTAAAATCGAAAAAATATTATCGGAGGACACATTGTTATCACTCAAATTTTTGAGTAGGGCTTGTCTTTTTATTGTTAGGGAGGGACATAAGAAAATTATATGTTTTAAATCGCATTTTGCGGGGTATGAATGACGAGTGCTCAGTGGAGAATCATTTATTGCGAGAAGAAAGGCATGGGCAGGAAGCCGGTTGTGTCCAAGACGAAGTCTAGTAAACATTACAATTTGTGCTCTTGATAGTTCCCAACAACTAAACCAAAGATGGTGGAAAGTGGTAGGAGAGATATTCCTATTCCACCTTGCATAGTCCCGTGGATGAAAAGACCATTTGTGGCCCCCGACCGCAACGACTGCGCTGTGTCCCACCATCATTGGCAACATCCACACCACACTATAGTAGTGCGACCAACACAGCTAAATTAACTATTTCTAACAGTTCTAACTGAATCCATGCGTTGCGTGTATTTCGTACACGTAGATGGCAATTTTTCCAGAACATCGATGAATCGATGTATCGATGTGTTTCTTTCAAATCATCGATGTTAACAATTTCGGAAGTTTAAATAAAAATCGATGTCAAAAACTTAAATGTATTTGGTAAAACATCGATGTATTTAGTAAAAAAATCGTTAATTTTAAACTTTATTTGAAATATAAAGGAAATAAATATAAACTATAGCCATTTCGCCACCGGAAATCCTCCAGGATCAATGTTATATTATGTATTTTATTTAAAATAAAATATATATTGTATTTTTTAATTGTATATATATATATATGAGTATTAACATTTTTTGATTAAATAATTTCTAAAATTTTAAATGTACATATTTATGATATTTATTTTTAATTAAATTATAAAGGATATTTGAGTTTTCTTCAATTCAATCTATAATCTAACCATATATAAATATATATAACCTATATGACTACATGAGAATTTGTTAATTGAATCGACAAAATATACAAAATACAATATATAAAATAAGATTTAAAATTGAATTATACGCATATTATTATAAATAGTTAAACCTAATAGAGGTACCTAAGTGATACTTAGTGATTAACAACCACGATTATAGTAAATATTAATAACCTCATTAATAGTGTTTACCACTGAAAATTAATTTGTCCAATTGTATGTAAGAATCACGGTGTAATAAAAGAATATTTTTCATAACAACATTGAAGACAAATAAACATCGAAATTAAAACATCAGTAAAGCTTTATTGCGTCGATGCAAAACATCGGAACTACACCATCAATGTTTAAAATCGATTTTTTTGCTTCAAACATCGATGTTTCAAAAATATCGATGTTTTTTTGCCATCCCTACGTACACGCAAATAAAACAAACTGTGACTAAGTTCGGAAGTGTCCTAATCAATAAAAATAAAAATAATAATAAAATGGTATTTTTTCATAGTTTAAATATAATTAAAATTATTAAGCAATACAAACTACAAAAATAATGATAGTTTTGTTTACTGAAGTCTTGTATAATCGTAATTTATTTTAATTAAAATAATAAACAATTAATTTTTATATAAAAAAAAAAAATAATATATTAGATAAACTTCAAAATTTAATAGTGAAAAAAAATATTTAAGTTGTTAAATTGGTAAAAAGGTACTTTTTTTAAGTTTGCCAGGGGCGCTATCGAGTTTATCTACGCCACTGTATCTAACATTAAATTAGTAACAGTGTTCTAATTATGAGTATTTAAATAAGTTATTTTATTCAAATGCTTATATTTTTGTAGTTTTTACCAATATTTTTATGAAACACAAAATAAAGCTACACTTAACATATGTTTTACATTTCGTAGATACAAATTGAAAAAATATACAGACTAATTGTAATATTCAGTACAAAGCTGCCTTTTAAAAATTACCATTTTTTAAATCTGTTTTAGCTATACAAAGGAATAAAATATAATGATGTGAAATGTTATGGTATTCATATTACAATTTTTTTTTTAAATTAAAATATTATATTAAGTAATTTTCAGTGTAGTACATTGTGCTATTAGATTTAAATTGAGCTTTAGCTTTAGATTCTATAGAAAGTATTTGTTTTAGTTGTTAGAAAAAATATTTTTTTTTAGTATTTTTTTTTTAAAAGTATTTTTTTTTTTATTCTCTAAGAATGAACAAGTTATTTTTTTTTTTTTTTGTTACGAATCGAGTCTAGTTTTTTAATAAAAAGAATACATACTTTAATTTAACATTGAAATGTATGATGTACACTATTTTTAAAATGAAGTAACTTGACCAAATTTAATGTTGCAAAAATGTATTCAAATATATAAATTTAAAACACATTTGTTCAAATTACGATGAGCTTTTCCTTATTTTTATATACTATAATATAATATTTTAACATATTTTTTTAACTGGGCCAATAAATTTATTAAAATACTTAAAAATTAAGATATACATGAAATGTATTTGCAATAATTAAAAAAATCATAATTAACCAAATTTAAAATTGCCATGATCTAATAAGGAATATTAATAAATTATATGAACTCCTGTAGTAACCTAAGATGTAATATTCTTTATTATAACATTGCATAACAAATAATATTGTAAAGGAATGAAGCCAAAAAGAAAAGTATGTTTTTTATTACAATTATTTATCATAATATTATTTGCAATATTCTAATTAGAAGTATTTGACGAACTTAATTGTATGAAAATGCCTAAATTATTGTAATGAAGCCAATAATATTATATGTTTAACATCTTGTAGGCACAAATTTAGTATAGTCTTATACAATTTTAATATAAAAGTATAATATTTTAAGTAAAAATCAAAATGTATTATATAAACTATATTATTTTAACTTGAAATTTAAAATTTTAATTATCCAACAAGGAATATAAAAATAAGATATAAACTCCTATAGATATATTATGATGTGTTATTCTTTATTTTAACTATCAAATACTGAAAAATGTTTTAAACAGATGAAGTAAAAAAGGAAATTTATATGATTTAATTTTTTAATGTTATTTTATATAATGTTAGTCACAATTCTTCAGATAAGAATATGTGTAAAAAAATATTTAATAAAGGCTTATATGTTTATAGTTTACACATATACTCTAAAACACAAAATGAAGCTACTCTTATCATAAGTTCAACATCTTGTAAATACAAAATTGATATAGAGTCAGACTAAAAGCAAAATTATACTAAAATCTTTTGCTTTAAATTTACCATCCTCGTAGGCTCTTAGAGCTATACAAACGAATAATATATTATGAAGTGCAATCTTATAGTATATTTATTATAACTGGGTTAAAATATTAAAATGTATTATTCTTTATTTTAACAATACATAACTGAAAAGTTTATAAATCAATAAAGTAATAAAGGAAATGTATTTGATTTCTTTATAATGTATTTATCATAATGTTAGTTAAAATGCTCCAATTAAGAATATGTATAAAAAATTGTTTAACAAACGCTCATATTATTGTAGTTTACACCAATACTCTAATACACAAAGTGAAGCCACTCTTATCATATGTTCAACATCTTGTAAACGCAAAATTTATATAGAGTCGGACTTTATGCGAAATTATGATCAAAGCTTTGGTTTAGAATTTATTATTTTTGTAGGTTTTCTTAGCTATATAAAGGAATAATATATTATGAAGTGCAATATTTTAGTATACATATTATAACTTAGTTGAAAATATTAAAATGAAATTAAATAATTTTCAGCGTATTAAAGTGTGGTATTAGATTTTAATTCTCCAAGATTGAACAAGCTAATAATAAGTTTTTTTAACCAGTTAAGATGAGTGGGTATAAAAATATATGTTTTATGTATATATTATTATTATTATTATTATCGTATGGTATTATAAACAAGCAAAACACAATAAAATTATTAACAAATAAACTTTGTAAGAGTAGAACAAAATGATAAAATAAAATAGTAACATATAGTGTAATATAATTAGTCAACAATTATGGTAACATAGTAACTTCTATGTGGTAGGATGATTTTCTATAGGGGAATATCAAGTGATCTCATCCAGGTTAGAGCTGCATTTGAAATGTTGTGGATGTCGGCAATGGGTTTATTGAAAGCTCGGATTGGGCAATGCTTTATTATATGTTCCATTGTTTGAGATAAGTGGCCACAGTCGCAAGCAGGGGAGTCTTTCAACCCCCATCTGTATAGATTGTCTCCACATCTCCCGTGTCCGGTTCGGAGTCTGTTCAAGATGAACATCGCTTAAGTGAGAAGCCTGGTACTTGGGAGCATGGGTCATTGATTAGTTGATGACTGTCGGGGTTTGATAGACTCCATTTTGATCTCCAGTCGTTATCTCCGTTGAATTTGTTTTCGATGTGGTCTTTCGCAGTTAAACAGGCAGGTTTCCTCGACTTGAGTCTCAAAGTGTGATTCGTAGGTATATCTTTATTTATTGGGAGTTTTTCATTGCACATATATTTAGACCATTCTCTCGTTGTAGCTGTCAAGCGTCGAATATGAGGTGGATGTATGTTACATAACACCGGAAGCCGCTGAGTGGGGGTAGTTTTTACTACACCTGTGATGACACGCATGGTTGAGTTAAGTTGTACATCGATTTTAGAACAGTGTGCGCTATTTAGCCATACAGGGGCAGCATATTCTGCAGCTGAGTAGACCAGAGCTAGTACAGATGTCCGAAGGGTTTCAGTTGAGGCTCCCCAAGTTGAGCCAGCGAGCTTCTGAATGATGTTGTTCCTTGTCCTGATTTTTGCGAGACTCTGTTTAACCTTTACATCAGTGATTTACCGAGCACAATCTCTCGAAAATTTGCATACGCAGACGACATTACGACATTACGACATTACTACACAACATGAAAAATTTGAAAATAATGAACACATACTCAATCAAGATCTAGAAAAACTCAGAATATACTTCCAACAGTGGCGCCTTAAACCAAACATACAAAAAACAGAAGTTACAACTTTCCATTTAAACATCAAATTAGCAAAGCACCAACCAACTATGTATATATTAAAATATATGATATTATCTTTTTTTTTAATGAAAAATTCTTGAAATTAAATGAAATGACTTGGCAATATTAAAAATTTAAAAGATCCAATGAGGAATATAAAAATACGATAAAAACTGTAAATATATTCGTATGTATTATTCTTTATTTTAACAATCCAAAACAGAAAAATGTATAAATAAATGAAGCAAAGAAATAAATGTATGTTTTCTAATGACGAAATTATGAAAATAGCATAAAGGAATTTAATATTGTTCCGTTAATTGTTGTTATCAACGGATAACTCTATTTTATAACTGAATCCATGCGTTGAGTGTATTTCGTACACGCAAATAAACAAACTGTCACTAAGTTCGGAAGTGTCCTAATCAATAAAAATAAAAGTAATAATAAAGTAGTATTTTTTTAAAGTTTAAATATAATTAAAATTATTAAGCAATACAAACTATAAAAATAATGATGGTTTTATTTGCTGAAGTTTTGTATAATCGTAATTTACTTTAATTAATATAATAAACAATTAATTTTTATATAAAAAAAATAAAAATAAAATATATTGTATAAACTATATTGTATAAACTATACAATTTAATAGTGAAAAAAAATATTTAAGTTATTAAATTGGTAAAAAGGTACTTTTTTAAGTTTGCCAGGGGCGCTATCGAGTTTATCTACGCCACTGTATCTAACATTAAATTAGTAACAGTGTTCTAATTATGAGTATTTAAATAAGTTATTTTATTCAAATGCTTATATTTTTGTAGTTTATACCAATATTTTTATGAAACTTAAAATAAAGCTACACTTAACATATGTTTTACATTTCGTAGGTACAAATTGAAAAAAATATACAGACTAATTGTAATGTTCAAGACAAAGCTGTCGTTTAAAAATTAAAATTATCGGTTTTAACTATACAAAGGAATAAAATATAATGATGTGAAATGTTCTATTATTAATATTATAATTTTTTTTTAAATTAAAAATATTATATTAAGTAATTTTCAATGTAATACATTGTGCTATGAGATTTTAATCGAACTAAAGAAGGTATTTGTTTTAGTTGTTAAAAAATAATGTATTTTTCTTTTATTCTCTAAGAATGAACAAGCTATTTATTTTTTTGTAGCCAATCGAATCTAGTTTATAAAAAGAATATATACTTTAATTTAACATTAAAATGTATGATGTACACTATTTTTAAAATAAAGTAACTTGACCAAATTTAATGTTTTAAAGATTTCTTCTAATATATAAATTTAAAACACATTTGGCCAAATTACGATGAGTTTTTCCTTATTTTGATATACTATAATATAATATTTTAACATATTTTTTTAACTGGGCCAATAAATTTATTAAAATACTTAAGAATTAAGATATACATGAAATGTATTTGCAATAATTAAAAAAATCAAAATTAACCAAATTTAAAATTGCAATGATCCAATAAGGAACAATAATAAATGATAAGAACACCTGTAGTTACATAACGATTTATTATTCTATAATGTTACATTACTAAACTTAAAATTTTATACAGGAATAAAGCAAAAAAAAATATATCTTGTATTTTTTTAAATGTATTTAAAATATTAGTTACTATGTTCTAAATATGAGTATTTGTTAAACATTATTTTATACAAATGCTTATATTTTGGTAATTTACACCATTATTTTTATTAAACACAATGTGAAGTCACCCAAAACATATGTTTTACATAATTAGACACAAATTTAATATTTGATCAGAATAAGTGTAATATTTTAATAGTTAACAATTAAAAATTACTTGTCTTGTTGATACTGGCAGCTACACAGAGGAATACAATAATATGATGTGCAATTTACTGGTTTATATTATATGTAATTGTTGAAAATTAAAATATTATACTAATTAATTTCCAGCATATTAGAGGGAGGTATTAGGTTCTAGTCGAATCACAGAATATATTGATTTTAGTATGCATAGTGCATAATGAACAAGTTTTCTTTATTTTTTGACAAATCAAGTTTAGGTTATATAAAAAGTTAGAGAAATATATAATTTATGTTAATAATAAAATGTGTGGTGTAAACCATTTTTTCAGTGGAAATGAAAAGTTGATATGTTTTCTTTAATAATATTATCTCATAAAAACGAACTCATTTTTTTAAATTTTGGTGTTTTTGTTCTTTATTTTAACAATCAAAAACCAAAAATTTAACATATTTCTTAACTGGAAGAGGAGAATTATTAAAATATTTTAAATTAATTTAATGATAAAATATGTGTTAGCTATTTTTTAAGAAAGTTTTTAAAACTAATTAAAACTTGAAAAAATCCAATAAGGAATATTAATGAATGATAAATTCTGTAATTTTATAGTAATATCTTATTATTTATTTTAATAATCCAAAACAGAAAATTTATAAATTAATAAAGTAAGATAGGAAATACATTTGGATTGTTTCTCAAATATTTTTTATCATAAAGTTAGTTACAAATTTCAAATTAAAAATATGTATAACAAATTAATTAACAAAGGATTATATGTTTGTAGTTTACACCAATATTCATATTAAAAACAAATTAAGCATAAAATTAAAATGGACTTATAATATATGTAGAATTAAAGTCCAAGCTTTTTCTATAAATTTACCTTTATTTCTGAAATATACAGCTTTACAAAAAAATATAATATTATAAAATGTAATATCTCGCAATAAATATTATATTCTTTTTGAAAGAAATAATATTAAATGAAATAATTTTCAGCATATAATATTGTGATATATTATTTTATTTCTCTAGGGATGAATATTTATCATTATTTTTTAACCAATGATGCTGGGTTAATATTAAAATATATAATTGATGTTAACATTTCAATGACCTATGAATGAATATAAAAATATAATAAAAATTCTTGTAGAAATATTATTATTTATCATTTTTTACTCTAACACTTCAAAAGTAAAATATTTATAATTAAATGAATCATGGGAGAATATGTATATGGATGTATTTTATTAAATTGTTTGTTACAATTCCCCACTTACGGATATGAAAAAAGATTGTTTAATTCTAATGCTTATATTTTTGTAGTTTACACCATTATATTTATGAAACATAAATTGATGCCACTTTTAACATTTGTTCTACATATTGTATTAACCAATTTAAATTAGGTATGAACTAAATGTAACATTTAAAACAGTAGGTTAAATAAAAATTACCTTTCTCGTAGACATTTAAAAATATAAATTAGAACGAAATATTATGAAATGCAATATTCAAGTATACATAGTATACTCTAATCGTAGATATTTATTAAAAATAAAATAGTTTTAGTGATTTACAATGTATTCTTAAATTTTATTCAAATCGCAGAATGTATTAGTCCATATTAACTAGAAAACTATGTCATTTTGTTGTTAATTCTCTATGATTGAACACTTTTATTCTTTTTTATAAACTAATTAATATATTTAAAGATTTAAAGATAAAATATATGATGGAAACTATTTTTAAATTAAGTAATTTGACCAATTTAAATGTTTCAAAAATATCATTAGAAATATAAATTTAAAATAAACTCATTAGGTATTTTTTGATATGTTTTTCTGCGCTTTAATATTCTATAGCATAAAATGTTATCTTTTTTTAACTAGTAAAGTAGAGTTATTAAATTAGTTTGGATTAATTTAAAAATGAAATTTGTTTTTGCATTTTATAGAAAATAGTAATTTAACCAAACTAAAAATTGCAGTAATCAAAAAATGAATATCAATATATGATACGGTTTTCTGTTGTTTTATAATAATGTATTAATCATTATTTAAACAATCCAGTCAGAAAAATGAATAAATAAATGAAGTAAAAAAGGAAATGTATTTGGTTTTCTTCTTAAATATTATTTATCATAATGTTATATACAATTATATAATTAAGAATATGTATCACAAATTATTCAACAAAATCTTATATGTTTGTAGTTTACACCAATATTCTTATTAAACACAAAATGATGCCACTAATATTATAAATTTATTTTTTTACAAATATAAATTTAAAATAGGATAGAACTAAATATAAAACTAAAGACCAAGCTTCTGCTTTAAATTTACCTCTGCTATAGGTTTTTCCATCTACACAAACAAATACAATATTATAATATGCAATATCATTGAGTAAATGATCATCTCAAAAAAAAAAGAATTCTAAACAAAATGATTTCCAGCAAACTTTAGTGTGATATATGATTTTAATTAAGTAAGGATGAACTACTATTCTTTTCCAATTAACCATTCATGCTGAGTTAATATAAATTTATAATTTAATTTAAAAATTGACCCAAAAATTAACCAATTTAAAAAATTAACCAATAAAGAATATAAAAATAAGATAAAAACCCCTGTTGACATATTATTATTTATTTTTCTTTATTTTAAATATTCATAAGCAAAAGTTTTCCAAATAAATGAAAAATGAGAGGATATGTATGTGGATGATTTTTATTTTATTGTTTATTATAATTCTCTAATGAAAGATATTTAAAAAAGTTATTTAATTTATATGCTTGCATTTTCGTAATATTCAACAATATATTTATGAAACACAAATTTATGTCACTCTTAACATTTGTTCTACATTCTGTATAAACAAATTTAAATTCTGCTTGACTAAGTATATTATTTAAAACTATGTGTCGATTACAAATTACCTTTTTCGTTGATATTTAATAGTATGCAGTATTAATAAATATTACGAAGTGCAATATTCAAGTATAAATATGATAGTCTGTTTGGAAATGTTATTTAGAAATTGAATAATTTTAGTTATTTAATTTGTATTCTTAAAATTTATTCGAATCACAGAACGTATAAGCAATAGTAACTAGTAAAATTTATTTATTAATTCTCCAAGAATGAACAATTTTCATTTTTATTTAACAATTAAAAAAGATTAAAAAAATACATTTTATTGGATTAAAAAATAGAATGTGCAGTGTAAACATTTTCTAAAATAAGTTATATGACCAGATTCAAAGTTGTCAAATTATTATTTGATCTAACATTTTAAAAGAAACTCATTTCGATATGTTTGATATGATTTTTTAATTTTATTATTGCGTGGCATAATATGTTTACATTTTTTTTAACTGTAAAGCAGAGTTATTACAATACATTGGATTAATTTTAAAATGAAATATGTGGATGCTTTTTTGTAGAAAATAGTGATCGAAGTAGACTTAAAATTGAAATGCTCAAATAAGGATAATAACTTTTTGATAAGCAGTTCTGTAGTTTTGTAAGAATTTATTATTATTTATTTTAACAATCCAAAACTGAAAAATGTATTAATAAATAAAGTAAGTAAAAAGCAAAAGAATTTTCCTTTAATGTCTACCTTTCATAATATTAGTTACAAATCTCCAATTAAGAATATGTATAACAATTATTTATTAAAAGTTTATATGTTTGAAGTTTACACCAAAAGTCTTACTAAATACAAAATGATACTACTTATAATATATATTTATCTTCTTAAAAACATAAAGTTAAAGTAGGATTAGGCTACATGTAAAATTAATATTCAACCTTCTGCTTTAAAATTACCTCTAAAGAATAATTTTCCATCTATATAAACAAATAAAATATTGTAAAGTGCATTATCATAAGGTAAATGTTATATTCTTTTTAAAAACAAATAATATTAAATGAAATATTCTCCAACGTATTATAGTGTGATATGTGATATTAATTCACTAGGAATTAACAATTATACATTTTTTTTAACCAATCATTTTGAGTTAATATAAAATTATATTTATAATTTAAAATTTAAATAATCCAATAAGAATTGTAAAAATAATATTAAAACCCCTGTAGATTTATTGTTAATTATTATTCTTTTATTTTATCAAATCAATAGAGAAAAATTTATAATTAAATAAAGCATGAGAGGACAAGTATGTGGATATTTTTTATTTAATAGTTTTATACAATTCCCTAATTAAGGATATTATAAAAATATATTTTATTCTTATGCAAATAATTTCGTAGTTTACACCAATATATTTATCATACACAAATTGATGCCACTCTTGAAATTTTTTCTACATATTGTATGAACAAATTTAAATCAGATTTGCACTAAATGTAATATTCAAAAAAAGTGTCAATTACAAATTACCTTTCTCGTAGGTATATAATAGGATGTAATAGAATTTAAACATATGAAAAGCAATGTTCGTGTTTAAATATGATACTTTGGTTGAAGATATTAATTAAATATTAAATAATTTTCATTATTAAATGTGTGTTCTTATATTTTATTCGAGTCGCAGAACGTACAAGTCATAGTAAATAGGATATTAGGTAATTTATTTATTAATTCTCCAAGAATAAACAATTTTACTTTTTTTTTTTTTATCCAATCAAAATAAGATTATAGAAAATTGATTTTATTTAATTAAAAAATAAAATATACGGTTTAAACTTTTTTTAAATTAAGTAATTTGACCAAATTCACAGTTACCAAATTATTATTTGATACACAAAATGTTTGAAACCCAAATCACAAAAATTATACACAATAACCGCGTATACGTATTTCGACAACTACGTTGTCATCATCAGCGCAAGCTACTAACCGTTAAATTCTATATACGCCCGTATTTATACAGTTTTTATTATCGATGACGACAACACAAACTCCCTCCGATTGGTCGTGAGTCATCCAATCACGCAGACCGGAATTCTATGTTATCGCTATTCGGTTTATATTAAATTAATTTCAATAATGAATTTTGTAATGGACTTAAGTCCCAGTTTAACAAATTATTTTTATTTTTTGATATTTCTATTGCTTCTCTTATGTTCAATTCTTTATAATTAATTACATTTTTTAAAAGTTTTACTGACTTAATATTATGGTTGGTATTCAATAAATGTTCCGCGACAGGAGATTTTTCGTCTTCTTGATTTTTAACGTTTCTTAAATGTTCTTTAAACCTAACATTTATATTTCTTTTTGTTAGACCTACATTTACCTACCTAGCATTTATTACAATCTTCACATTGAATTTTATAATTACCAATTTCTCTCCTTCATCTATTTTATCCTTTGTTAATATCCTTTGTTATAATATTAATATTATATTAAATTAATATATATAATTATTATATTATATTAATATTTTTAATATAATATTAAAAATACTAATGATAATTTTCCAAAATTTTGGGTTAGGTATGTTGATGATATTCTTGCAATAGTAGACGAAACATTTAATATAGACTTTTTCCTTCAACACATTAACTCCCAGTATCCTTCAATAAATTTTACATATGAAATAGAATTAGAAGGAAAATTACCATTCTTAGACTTATTAATTAAAATAGTAGATAATCAGCTAAAATTTGAAATTTATCGGAAGAAAACACACACGTTTCGATATATTCATAAAAATTTGAATCGCCATTGGCAACAAAAAATGTCTATATTTAATAGTATGCTTTTTAGATTAGTTAATATCCCCTTAGAGAAAAACGATTTTGACAAAGAATTAAAATTCATAACTGAAATCGCTAAATTTAGTGGGTACGAAAAAGATTTAATTTTGAAAATGGTTAGGAAACATAAATGGTCAAAGGATCTTAGGATGGTCACACTTAATAATAGATTAGAAAATAAAATAATTAGGTCAGCAATGGTATTTTATCCCAAACTTTCGTATGGCTTAAAAAGAATTTTCAAATATTATGGGGTTAATATAGTAACAAATAAAAACAATAATTTAAGAACACTATTAGGAAATACAAAGGATAAAATAGATGAAGGAGAGAAATCGGGTATTTATAAAATTCAATGTAAAGATTGTAATAAATACTAGGTAGGTAAATGTAGGTCTAACAAGAAGAAATATAAATGTTAGGTTTAAAGAACATTTAAGAAACGTTAAAAATCAAGAAGACGAAAAATCTCCTGTCGGGAACATTTATTGAATACCAACCATAATATTAAGTCAATAAAACTTTAAAAAAATGTAATTAATTATAAAGAATTGAACATAAGAGAAGCAATAGAAATATCAAAAAATAAAAATAATTTGTTAAACTGGGACTTAAGTCCATTACAAAATTCATTATTGAAATTAATTTAATATAAACCGAATAGCGATAACATAGAATTCCGGTCTGCGTGATTGGATGACTCACGACCAATCAGAGGGAGTTTGTGTTGTCTTCATCGATAATAAAAACTGTATAAATACGGGCGTATATAGAATTTAATGGTTAGTAGCTTGCGCTGATGATGACAACGTAGTAGTCGAAATACGTATACGCGGTTATTGTGTATAATTTTTGTGATTTGGGTTTCAAGCATTTTGTGTATAAAATAATCACAAGTTCTCTTATATATATTTTATTATTATTTGATATATACATTTTAAAAGAAACTCATTTTGATATGTTTGATATGTTTTTTTATATTATTATTCCATAGCATAATATGTTTACATTTTTTTTAACTGTTAAGCAAAGTTATTACAATAAATTGGAATAATTAAATAATGGAATATATGCATGCTTTTTATAGAAAATAGTAATTGGACTTGACTAAAAAATGAAATGTTAAAATATGGAAAATAACTTTTTGATAAGCACTTCTGTAGTTTTATAACAATGTATTATTCTTTATTTTAACAATCCAAAACTGAAATGTTTATAAATAAATAAAGTAATAAAGAGGAAAAAGGACTTTTCTTTAATATTTATTTCTGATAATATTAGTCACAACTCTCCAATTAGAAATATGTATAACAAATTATTTATTAAAAGCATATATGTTTGTTATTTTTTTAGTCTTACTAAACACAAAATGATACAACGTATATTATACATTTTTCTTTTTGTAAATATAAAGTTAAAATAGGATTAGACTAAGTGGAAAATTAAACCCCAAGCTTCTGAATTAAAATTACCAATAAATATGGGTATTATATCTATACAAAAAAACACAATATTGTAAAGTGCAATATCATAGAGTAAATGTTATGATCTTTTTGAAAAAAAATAATATTAAATAAAATATTATCCAATGTATTATAGTGTGACATGTGATTTTAATTCACTAGGGATTAACAATTATAAATTTCTTTTAACCAATAATTTTGAGTTTATATAAAATTATATTTATAATTTATAATTTAAACGTTCCACTAAGAATTGTAAAAATAAGATAAAAACCCCTGTAGATGTATTGTTAATTATTATTATTTTATTTTAACAATTAAGTAGTAAAAAATGTATAAATAAATGAAGCTTGAGAAGACATGTATGTAGAAGTTTATTTTGAATTGCATTTTACATTAACCCAAATAAGGATATCAAAAAAAAATATTTTAATCTTATGGTTATATTTTCGTAGTTTACACTAATTTATTTATCAAACACAAATTGATGCCAATAGTATCATTTGTTCTAAATATTGAATAAACCAATTTATATTAAATTTGGTCTAAATATTACATTAAAAAAAAAAATGTCAATCACATATTATTTGTCACGTAAACATTAATTTGTAAAAAAAAAATTTAATATTATGAAATTAAATTATCGTATATAAATATGATACTCTATTTGAAGATATTATTTAAAAATTAAATAATTTTTGTTATTTAATTTGTATTCATACATTTTATTAGAATCGCAGATAGTATAAGCTATTGTCATTAGGAAATTATGCAATTTATTTATTAAATTTCTAAAAATGAATAATTTTAATTTTTAATTTTAACTAATCAAAAAAAGATTATAAAAAAATATTTTTTATTTAATTTAAAAAAAATTGTACGATGAAAACCATTTTTAAATTAAGTAATTTGACCAAATTCACAGGTGTTATCATTTTATTGGATATATAAATTTAAAATGAAACTCATTTGGTTTTTATGGATATGTTTTTCTTATGTTAATATTCTATGTCATATAATGTGAACATTTTTTATTTAGATTATATTTATTAAGATGTTAGATACAAATTTCTAACTAAGATTATGAATGACAAATTATTTAACAAAGGCTTATATGTTTGTAGTATACAGCAATTTTTTTATTAATCAAAAAGCAATACCAATTATATTATATATTTATCTTTTTAATAACATAAAGTTAAAATAGCATTAGACCAAGAGGAAAATCGAAGTCCAAGCTTCTGCTACAGACTTACCAAGTAATGTGGCTCCATTAACTATATAAACAAACACAATATTGTAAAGTGCAATATCTTAGAGTAAATGTTATTATCTTTTTGAAAAAAAATAATATTAAATGAAATATTGTCCGGCGTAATATAATGTGATATGTGATTTTCATTCACTAGAGATGAATTGTCCACTTTTTTTAAACAATCAATTTAAGTTAAAATTAAAATATATTATTTATTTTAGAATTTAAATGATCCAATAAAAATTGAAAAATAAAATAAAAACGTCAGTAGATATATTGTTAACCATTTTTCTTCTATTTTAACAAAACAGTAGTAATAAAATTAATAAATAAATGAAGCATGATAGGATATGTATGTGGAATTATTTAATTTAAATTGTTTATTACAACTCCCCAATTAAGGACATTTAAGAAAAATGTTTTATTTTTAATCTTATATTTTCGTAGTTTATTATAATATATTTATCAAACATAAATTGATGCTTTTCTTGACGTTTGTTCTACATAGTGTATAAACAAATTTAAATCATGTTTGGACTAAATGTCGTATTCAAAAAAAGTGTCGACTACAAATTACCCTCTCCTAGATATATAATAGAATATAATAGAATTTAAAATTATAAAAATCAATGTTTGTTTATAAATATCATACTCAGGTTGGGGATATTAATTAGATATTAAATACTTTTCATTATTAAATGTGTATTCTTATATTTTATTCGAATCGCAGAACGTATATGTCATGGTATATAGGTTATTATATAATTTATTTATTAATTCTCCAAGAATAAACAATATTAATTTTTTTTTTAATCAATCAAAATAAGATTATAAATTAATATACTTTAGTAAATTTAAAAATAAAATGTACGATGTAAAGTTTTCTTTAATTAAGTAATTTGACCAAATTTAAAGTTGCCAAATTATCATTAGTTTTATAAATTGAGAAAGAAAGTCATTTGGTTTTTTTTTGTTAAGTTTTTCTTTATGTTATTATTCCATTGCATATTATGTTATCATTTTTTTTAACTGATAAAGTAGTGTTATTAAATTAGTTTGGAATAATTTAGAACCGAAATATATGTTGGCTTTTTATAGTAAAAAGTAACTTAAACTAACATAAAATTACAATGTCCAAATATTGAATATATATATATAATATAAGAACTTCTGTAATTTTATAACTATTTATTATTTTTTATTTTAAGAATCACAAGCAGAAAAATATTTATAATACATAAAGTAAGAAAGAGGAGAACAATTGTTCATTAATATTAATTTATCATAATATTAGACACTAATCTCCAATTAAGAATATGTACAACAAATAATTTATTAAATGATTTTTTTTTTTTTTGATGTTTACACCAATATTTTTATAAAAATAAAATGATGCTACTCATATTATATATTTATCTTTTTTTAAAAATAAAGTTCAAAAAGGATTAGACTAAGAGGAAAATCGAAGTCAAAGCTTCTTCTACAAACTTACCAAATAACTTTTTTCCACCAACTATATAAACAAACACAATATTGTAGAGCACAATATCTTAGAGTAAATGTTATAATCTTTTTAAAAAAATAATAATTTTATACACAATAACTTCCACCGCATTATAGTATGGTTTATTATTTTAATTCCCTTGGAATGAACATTTATCCTATTTTATTTTTTACTAATCATGCTGAGTTAATTTAAAAATATATAATTTAATTTAAAGTTTCAATGATCCAATTAGGAATATAAAAATAAGAATAAAACCCATGCATATATTATTATTTAATATATTTTATTTTAACAAATCATAAATGAAAAATTTATTAATAAATGAAGCATGTGAGGATATGTATGTGTATTAATTTTATTAAATTGTTTATTAAAATTCACCAATTTAGGATATTGAAAAAAAATATTATATTTTTATGCTTGTATTTTTTTAGTTTATACTAATATAATTATCAAACATAATTTGGTGAAAATCTTAACATTTGTTCTACATATTTTATAAACAAATTTAAATTAGGTATGGTTTAAACGTAAAATTCAAAATAAAGTGTCAATTACAATGTTTCTTTCTCGTAGACATTTAATATAATACAATAGAATTAAATATTACGAAGTGCAACGTTCGTGTATAAATATGATACTCTGAAGATATTATTTAGAAATTGAATAATTGTATTTATTTAACTTGTATTATTAAATTTTATTCAAATCGCAGAACGGACAAGCCATAGTAACTAATAAATTATGTAATTTATTAATTAATTTTTCACGAATGAATTTGATTTTTTTTTAATTTAAAAAAATGTACTATGTAAATTATTTTTAAATTATGTAATTTAACCAAATTCAAAGTTCCATATTATCATTTATTATATAAATTTAGAAAGGAACTCATTTGGATTTTTTTGTTAAGTTTTTCTTTATGTTAATATTCCATTGCATATTACGTTATCATTTTTTTTAATTGGTAAAGTAATGATATTAAATAAGTTTAGAATAATTGAGAACTGAAAAATGTGTTTGCTTCTATAGAAAAAAGTAACTTAACCTAACGTAAAAATGCAATGTTCAAATAATTAATATAAATATATATTATTAGAAATTCTTTAATTTTAGTACAATGTATTATTCATTATTTTAACAATCCAAAACAGAAAAGTTAATAAATAATTGAAGTAAGAAAGGAAATATATCTAGTTTTTTTCCTTAAATATTATTTATCATAATGTTATTTATAAATTTTTAATTAACAACATGTTTAACAAATTATTTTCCAAAAGCTTATATTTTTATAGTTTACACCAATATTTTTATTATATACACAAAATATTTTCACTCATATCATATATTTAAAATTTTGTTATAATGTCCTAATATTGAATATATATATATATATATAATATAAGAACTTCTGTAATTTTATAACTATTTATTATTTTTTATTTTAACAATCACAAGCAGAAAAATATTTATAATAAATAAAGTAAGAAAGTGGAGAACAATCTTTCATTAATATTAATTTATCATAATATTAGACACTTATTTCCAATTAAGAATATGCATAACAAATAATTTATTAAATTATTTTAGTTTTGGCATTTACACCAATATTCCTAATAAAAACAAAATGATGCTACTCATTTTGTAATGATATGCACACATATCATCATTGTATTCACAGCTAACACAAATGTTATTAATGTGTTGATTTCTTTGTGTAAAATACCATATATCCATGTGACATTTTCATTAAATAAAATATACTAATGCTAACGCCTTCTCGGAACACAGATTGTATTTTCAAATAATAATAAAATAATATAACGTATATGTTTGAACCTAAACAAATAACCGACATGGGCGAGAGATGCTGATCATCGGAACCAAAATTATAAATCAACCTTAAACATATAAATTCCACACGAACTTATAAAACGCAACTACGACGCAGAGAAGTAACAAAAAAAGGGTCTGTCCGATCAAAGAATAGTCAATTGATTCAAATTAGAAATATAAAAGAAACAATTTATAGTAACGCATTTCACGCGTATAAAAAAGAGAGGAAACCCACATATGGTTGTAATAAACAGAAACATACATACACGAAAATTTACCCAAAATGAAAGGTCGTAACGCCGACTATACGCATATAGAGACGACAAAAACATCCATTGTCAATATCAATTGATTGGACTGTTGCGTGATCAGCATACTAAAGATATTATAATATTCAAAATATACACCCGAGACCACCCAATTATCTCGTCTCCTCGTCAGTGTGTGCGCACACTCCAACTACGAACCAATACTCAAGACCAATTCTATGTTCCGCGGGACATAGTTAGTTTTGCGAGACATCGTAATTCGAGTATTGGTTTATTTTATTTTGTCGGTGAATTCGCTTTGGAAGTGAAGTCACCGATCCAACCTTTTTTCTTTTTTTTATCGTTTTTTTTTTATGCGTTCATTCGTCTTTACGGATTCTAGTTAGACATCGAGCACGAGCATAAAGTTAGATATTTTATTATTTGACAATTTATTTCAGTGTATTGCCTTACATTGTTTTAATAATTTTTTTATATATCTTTACATAAAATATACCTAAATGGTTTTCGCACCTCGTGAAAGACCGCCTTATTCACCTTTTCTTTTAGCCCCATATATAATATTATATAATACATTATTATTTTATTTCTTGTATCATTAGAATATTATATATTTTTCTTTTTTCAAACATAAAATTAAAATAGGATTAGATTAAGTGGAAAATTAAAGTCCAAGCTTCTGCTATAAATTTACCAAATAACTGGGTTCCTTTATCTATATAAACAAACACAATATTGTATAGTGCAATATATTAGAGTAAATGTTATAATCTTTTTGAAAATAATAATTTCAAGCGCATTATAGTGTGTTATATTATTTTAATTCCCTTGAGATAAACATTTATACGATTTTTTTTATGCTGAGTTAATATAAAAATATATAATTTAATTTAAAGTTTCAATGATCCAATAAGAAATATAAAAATAGGATTAAATCCCATGTAGATATATTATTATTTATTATTCATTATTTTAATAATTTATAAGTAAAAAATTTATAAATAAATGAAGCATATGAGGAAATGTATGTGGCTTAATTTTATTAAATTGTTTATTAAAATTCACCAGTTAAAGATATTAAAAATAATATTATATTCGTATGCTTATATTTTCGTAGTTTACATTAATATATTTATCACACACAAATTGATGCCCATCTTAACATTTGTTCTACATATTGTATAAAAAAATTGATATTACATTTGGAAAAAACATTACATTAAAAAAGAAATTGTCAATCACATATTATTTTTCACCTAAACATTAATTTGTAAAAAAAAAAAATAAATATTATGAAATGAAATTATCGTATATAAATATGATACTCTGTTTGAAGATATTAAATAGAAATTGAATAATTTTAGTTATTTAATTTGTATTCTTAAATTTTATTCGAATAGCAGAATGTATAAATCATAGTAAATAGGTTGTTATGTAATTTATTTATTAATTCTCAAAGAATAAACAAATATATATATTTTTTTAATTTAAAAAAAAGTTTATAAAGTAGAATATTTTATTTAATTTAAAAAAAAAATGTACAATGTAAATTATTTTTAAATTATGTAAATTCATCAAATTCAAAGTTCCAAATTATCATTTTTATATAAATTTAGGAAGAAACTCATTTGGTTTTTTTGTTAAGTTTTTCTTTATGTTAATATTCCATTGCATATTATGTTATAATTTTCTTTAACTGGTAAAGTAGTGTTATTAAATTAGTTTGGAATAATTTAGAACCGAAATATGTGTATGCTTTTTATAGTAAAAAGTAACTTAAACAAACATAAAATTACAATGTCCAAATATTGAATATAGATATAATATTAAAACTTCTGTATTTTTACAACTATTTATTATTCTTTATTTTAATAATCAAAAACAATAAATTATATTAATTAATAAAGTAAGAAAGAGGAGAAAAGATTTTTCTTTAATATAAATTTAACATAATATTAGTCACTAATCTCCAATTAAAAATATGTATAACAATTCATTTATTTTTTTTTCTTGTAGTTAACAACAATATTCATAATAATAACAAAATTATGCTAATAATATTTAATATTTATCTTTTTTTTAAAATAAAATTAAAACAGGATTAGACTAAGTGGAAAATTAAATCCTAAGCTTCTGCTATAAACTTACATAATATTACAGATCTTTTATCTATATAAACAAACATAATATTGGAAAATGCAATATCTTAGGGTAAATGTTATAATCTTTTAAAAAAAAATAATTTTAAGCACAATAAATTTCAGCGCATTATAATTTGGTATATTATTTTAATATCCTTGGGATGAATAATTATCCTTTTTTCTTTAACAAAATCATGCTGAGTTAATAAAAAATTTTATAATTGAATTTAAAGTTTTATTGATCTAATAAGGAATATAAAAATAAGATTAAATCTTTGTAGATATATTATTATATATTATTCTTTATTTTAACAATTCATAGGTGAAAAATTTATAAATTAATGAAGCATAATACGATATGTATGTGGATTTATTTTATTACATTGTTTATTACAATTCCCCAATTGAGGATACTAAGGAAAATTGTTTTATTCTTATTCTTATATTTTCATAGTTTACACCAATATATTTATTAAACACAAATTGATGCTATTCTTAACATTTGTTCTTCATATTGTATAAACAAATTTAGATCAGGTTTGAACTAAATGTCATATTCAAAAAAAGTGTCGATTACAAATAATTTTTCACTTAATCATTTAATAGTATAAAATAGAATTAAATATTACAAAGTGCAATGTTCGTGTATAAATTTAATACTCTGTTTGAAAATATTATTTAGAAATTGAATAATTTTAGTTATTTAATTTGTATTCTTTAAATTTATTCGAATCGCAGAAAGAATAAGCAATAGTAACGTGGAAATTATGTAATTTATTTATTACTTTTCCAAGAATTAACAATTTTCCTTTTTTTTTAACTAATCAAAAAAATATTATAAAAAAATATATTTAATTTAATTTAAAAAACAAATGTACGATGTAAATTATTTTTAAATTAAGTAATTTGATCAAATTCATAGTTGCAATTATTTTTTTGAATATATAAATTTAAAAGTTTACTTATTTGGATTTTTTTAAATTCTTTTTTTATTTTAATATTCCATTGCTCATTATATTAACATTTTTTTTATCTGGTAAAATAGTGTTATTAAATTATGTTTGAATAATTTAGATCTTAAATATGTGTTTGCTTTTTATAGTAAAAGTAACATAACCTAACTTAAAATTGCAAGGTCCAAATATTGTATATAGATATAATATTAGATTTTCTGTAGTTTTAAAACTATTTATTATTCTTTATTTTAACAATCCCAAACAGAAAAATATATTAATAAATAAAGTAAGAAAGAGGAGAAAAGATTTTTTATTAATTTTAGTTTATCATAATAATAGTCACTAATTTCCAATTCAGAATATGTATAAAAAATAATTTATAAAAAAAATTTATTTTTGTAGATAACACAAATAATCTCAAAAAAAGAGAATGATGCTATTAATATTACATATTTATCTTTTTTTAAAGATAATATTTAAATAGGATCAGACTAAATGGAAAATCAAAGTCCAAGCTTCTGCTACAAACTTACCAAATAAATCAGTTCCTTCAACTATATAAGCATACACAATATTGTAAAGTGCTATGTTTTCGAGTAAATGTTACAATCTTTTTGAAAATAATAATTTTATACACAATAATTTCCATCGCATTATAGCATGGTTTATTATTTTAATTCCATTGGTATGAACATTTCTCCTATTTTCTTTTTTTTTTTACTAATCATGATGAGTTAATTTAAAAATATATAATTTAATTTAAAGTTTCAATGATCCAATTAGGAATATAAAAATAAGAATAAAACCCATGTATATATATTATTATTTATTATTTTAATTTTATTAATTTATAAGCAAAATATTTATAAATAAATGCAGCACGAGAGGAAATGTATGTGGCTTAATTTTATTAAATTATTTTTTACATTTCCCCAATTCAGGATATAAAGAAAAAATATTTTATTCTTATGCTTATATTTTCGTAGCTTTCAACAATATATTTATCAAACTCATATTGATGGTATTCTTGACATTTGTTTTTCATATTGTATATCAAATTTAGATCAGGTTTGAACTAAATGTCATATTCAAAAAAAGTGTCGATTACAAATAATTTTTCATGTAATAATTTAATAGTATGAAATAAAATTAAATATTATGAAGTGCAATGTTCGTGTATAAATATGATACACTGTTTGAATATATTATTTAGAAGTTGAATAATTTTAGTTATTTAATTTGTATTCTTAGATTTTATTCGAATCGCAGACCGTATAATCCATAATAACTAGGAAATTATGTAATTTATTTATTAATTTTCCAAGAATGAACAATTTTACTTTTTTTTAACTTGAAAAAAAAGTTTATAAAAAGTATATTTTATTTAATTTAATAAAAAATTGCACGATGTAAATTATTTTTAAATTAATCAATTTGACCAAATTTAAAGTTTAGGAAGAAACTCATTTGGTTTTTGTTGATATGTTTTTTTTTATTTTAATATTCCATGGCATATTATGTTAACATTTTTTTATCTGGTAAAGTAGTGTTATTATATAAGTTTGGACTAATTTAGAACTGAAATATGTGCTTGCTTTTTATAGTAAAATGTAAATATAACCTAACTTAAAATCGCAATGTCAAAATATTAAATATAAATATACTATTATAACTTCCGTGGTTTTAATATTATTTATTTTAACAATCCTAAACTGAATAATATATTAATAAATAAAGTAAGAAAGAGGAAAAAAGATTTTTCTTTAATATTCATTTATCCTAATATTAGTCAATAATCTCCAACTAAAAATATGTATAACAAATAAATTATTAAAAATTTTTTTTTTTTTGTAGTTTACACCAGCATTCATAATAAAAACAAAATGATGCTATTCATATTACATATTTATCTTTTTTCAAACTTAAATTTATAATAGGATTAGACTAAGTGGAAAATCGAAGTCCAAGCTTCTGCTACAAACTTACCAAATAACTCAGTTCCTTCAACTATGTAAACATACACAATATTGTAAAGTGCTATGTCTTCGAGTAAATGTTACAATCTTTTTGAAAATAATATTTTTAAACACAATAATTTCAAGCGCATTATAGTGTGGTATATTATTTTAATTTCGATGGGATAAACATTTCTCCTATTTTTTTTTTTTTACTAATCATGCTGCGTTAATTTAAAAATATATAATTTAATTTATAGTTTCAATGATCCAATGAGGAATGTAAATATATGAATTATTAGATATATTATTATTTTTCATTCTTTATTTTAACACGTCTTAAGTGAAAAAATTATAAATAAATGAAGCATGGGAGGATATGTATGTGGATTAATTTTATTAAATTATTTATTAAAATTTCTCAATTAAGGATATTAAATAAAATATTTTATTATTATTCTTATATTTTCATAGTTTACACCAATATATTTATTAAACACAAATTGATACTATTCTTAACATTTGTTTATCATATTGTATAAACAAATTTAGATCAGGTTTGAACTAAATGTCACGTTCAAAAAAAGTGTCTATTACAAATTATTTTTTACGTAAACATTTAATAGTATAAAATAAAATTAAATATTACAAAGTGTAATGGTCATAAATAAATATGATACTCTTTTTGAAGATATTACTTAGAAATTGAATAAATTTATTTTTTAATTTGTATTCTTAAATTTTATTCGAATCACAATACGTGTAAGCAATAGTAACTAGGAATATATGTAATTTAATTATTAATTTTCCATTAATGAATTTTTTACTTATTTATCAATAAATTATAAAAAAATATATATTATTTAATTTAAAAAAATGTACGTTGTAAACTATTTGTAAATTAAGTAATTTGACCAAATTCATAATTGCAATTATTTATTTGGATATATAAATTTATCACTTATTTGTTTTTAATTTTAAATATTTTTCTTTACTTTAATATACCATAGCATATAATGTTTACATTTTTTTTTTTTTTTTTTATTTTTTTTTAAAAAAACATTACAGCAATGCAGTTATTAGGAAATTAGTATAGTAAATTAGTAAATTGTAAAGAAAGAAAGAATGAAACTGCTAAATATATACAGATATAAGCTTAAAAAATATATACAGTGAACTAAATTAGGAAGCCAGCATTAAGGATAAAATTAACGATAAGAAAAATGACGATAGGGGAACGGGAGTTGAGAATATGGTATGGATTAGGAGAGGGGAAACCTAGAGAAGACAGGCGTAAGAAAAGTTGGTGTCTGTCCGAGGAGAGAGGAGGACAATTAAAAACGATATGGCTGAAGTCACAGAATGCCTCCTCTTGGTGTAGTGGGCATAAGGGGGATGAATTTAAAGAAAGATGGAATGCGTGGTGGGAAAGTAAGCTGTGTCCGATGCGAAGGCGGGAAAAGGAATGAATAAATTGCTTAGGAATATCCAAGCCTAGGAACCATGGCTTGAGAGGGATGGTGGGACAGATTGATCTATGCCAAGAGGCAAAATTGGATGGGAGGGAGGACCATTTGGCTTCCCATGCTTTGTGAAGGAGTTTGTGATAAATTGAAAGAAGATCTGAAGCGGGAATTTTATGAGGAGAATAATGAGTAAGATCTTTAGTGGAAAATACTAGGGAGTCGGCTCGTTCATTTCCTGAGATACCTACATGGCTAGGTACCCATAAAAATTGTACATGTTTGTTTGCTAAACTGAGACGGTATATTAGAGATTTAATGAGAAGGACAAGGGGGGATAAAGAAGAATTGAATGGATTTGAAGAAATAGCAAGGAGGCAAGATTGGGAGTCAGTTACAATTAAAATATTATTATGTTCTAACGAGGATATGAATTCTAAGGCACTTATGATGGCGTAACATTCAGCAGTAAAAGACGAGGAAAAAGCGTGAAGTTTGTCAGCAAAAGAGACATTGAATGTAGGGGAAAAAAACAAAAACCCGGCTGAATTAGAGGAAAGTGAGCCATCAGTAAAGACGGGAAGAGAATTAGGGAAATTGGATTGAAGAAAATTGTTAAACAAGGATTCAACCAATGTTTGTGGAAGACGAGGCAGATCTGTTGGAGCATAACCAAGAAAATTTGGAGAAATAGTAACGTCAGAAGTGTAAGAAAGAGCAAGGTATGGGGTGTCATATCGTTGTAGTCGAAGAATGGAGTGATAAATAATTGGACGTAGAGGCGAGAATGAAAAAGCGACTGAAGCAAGAATAGGAAGGGTTTTAGGGGCGTAAGTCCAAGAAGATTTTATGGAAGCGAATGTCTGGTAGAGAGAAGAATTAGGTGTAGACAAATTTTTAAGCAGAAATTTTCCTGCAAGGCGTCGGCTTCTGAGTTCGATAGGAGGGCATGAACATTCCACTCCTAGACTCACTAAAGGAGAGGAATGGACACCACCAATGATAGTGCGAAGACATGAGCTGATAATGGAATTGAGTTTTTTACGGTGCGTGAAGGAGGCAGAAGCAAAGAGGAAAGAACCATAGTCTGACTTAGATTTAACAACAGAATTAAAAATTTTGAGAAGACAGGATGGATGAGAACCCCAGTTCGTACCAGAGGTGGAACGAAGGAAATTGGACAAACGAGAAATCGTACCACTGAGATACTGAAAATGTGGAACCCATCTTAGCTTAGGTTCGAGTTTTAAGCCTAGATAGGTGATGGAAGAAGAAGGATAAATAATTTGACTATCTAAAACAATATGTGGAATTGTTCTGATTTGTCTACGAGTGAATATCATAAAATTACTTTTTTCGGGTGATGCGTCAAAGAACGATGTGGAAAGAGCTACAGAAAGACTTCTCAAGGCGTCGTTTAATATATTAACGGATGTCTCTAAGGACCTATTAGAGGAAAATAAGACTATGTCATCCGCATATAAAAGCATCTGAAAGTTTGGTGAGAGTAAGGAATGGCAGATAGGAAACATATAAATATTGAAAAGTATAGGACTCAAGCAACTACCTTGAGGAAGATCTCTATGCGTTACACTCATAAAAGTAGTACCAGAAGGCGATGAAAAAGTAAGGGAACGCTGCGAGAAGAGCGAAGAAATAAAATTACACAGAGAGTGGGGAATATGTAATGAAGCAAGGTACGATACGAGAAAAGGGATGTGCACTGAATCGAAAGCACCTTTGACGTCAACAAAAGCTGCAGAAAGAAATTCTTTCTTGCAGAAAGACTGGTAAACAGAGCCAACAAATGATGACAAACACTCAATGGTACCAATACCATGACGGAAGCCAAATAAATTATTAGGAACGAGACAGTTTTTTTCTAAAAACCAGTCCAGACGAATTTTTATTATGTATTCAGTTACCTTACAAAGAACTGACGATAAAGCAATAGGTCTAAAAGCCGTTGGAGAAGAGTTAGGTTTGGGTATGGGAATAACATGGAATTGTTTCCACGAATATGGGATAATGCCCGAAATCCATATGTCGTTAAGGATACGCAACAAAAGATCGAGAGCTTTTTTGGAAATGTTTTGCAGAGTAATGACGGATATACCATCAAGACCTGGAACAAGAGAGGAACGTGAAGAAATAGCAAAAGAAAGCTCCCTAAGGCTGAAAGGAGCGGAGAGAATATGTGAACTGGGGTCAAAGTTGTTTGGAATAGGAAGAGGAGAAGGACATGCTTCTTGACAAGATGGAACGTATGGAGGTGAAACCTTGTCACAAAATGACGGGAACCATTCCTCGTTAAGGGGAGGTGTTTTATGGTTGACACAATTTTTAAATTTCTTGGCAGTGGACCATAAATCGTGAAGAGAGGTGGACTGGTTAAGAGTGGAACAGAAATTGCGCCAAGAATTTACTTTTGAAGTTTTGAAAACGCGTTTGGTCATAGCGTTGATTCTTTGATAGAAAAGGAAATCATGAATGGATCTCGTGGACCTATATTTTCTGAATGCTGTTGAACGATTTTTAACTGCTACAGAACAGGAAGCATTCCACCAGATGGGAGATGAGGGGAAGAATTTACGAGAGGTTTTTTTAAATGGGATGGCAATTCGAGAAGCACCAGTTAGCATGGAAACAAAGTTATTGTAATTATCTAAAGAAGAGGAAGAAAGCTCAAAAACATCAATGAGGGAGTCTAGATGAGAAGAAAAAAGAGACCAATCGGCTTTAGAAAAATTGTATCTGGAAGAAGAGGTGCTTGAGTCACATGGAAGACGTGAAGGTTGGGATAAAGCTGCATGTTCAATTATCACAGGAAAGTGATCGCTGCCATGAGGAACTTCGAGAGGATACCAAGAAAGCGTCCAGGATAGAGTACTGGAAGAAATCGATATGTCAACTGCAGTATTGGGAAAGGGAGGTCGATTGACACGCGTGGGAACACCGGAATTAAGACAGCTTAGATAAAATTTGGAAATTGAAGAATAAATGATATGACCACGATGATTTTGGTTGTATCTGTCGTCCCACGCAGGATGTTGGCCATTTATATCGCCACCTAATATGGTATTATGTCCTACAAGACTAAAAATTTTTTCAATTAATGCTGTCGGAGGGTTAGCGGAAGGAGGAATATATAAGGACCATAGTTTAAGCGGATTTTCTTGGTTGTTAAAAGCCTCAATGCCAACCAAGTCAATTAGGTGACGTTGTAAGTCATTTTTAATTGAAACATCAACTGAGATCTCTCTGATTTGGATAGACTGGTGGGCGGCAATGGCTACTCCACCATAACCGTCCACCCGATCGGAACGGATGAGATGAAAAAATGCTAATGAGAATCTTTGACCCGGCCGAAGCCAAGTTTCAGATATTAAGGCGAAGGAACACTCTTCTGAGTGGAGAAGAGAGGCTAGATCCAAGGAACGGGAGCGAACGCTTCTTACATTCCATTGGAGAATTTTATAATAGCATGAAGAATTAATAGGAATAGGTGATAATAAAAAAGGAGAATTATTAGTAGGTATCGTCGTCATCGGAATTTGAGGTTAAAAATTTGAGAAGTGAAGACTCAATTAATGTTTTTAAAATGGAAGGAGAGTGAAATTGTTCGTCAGATACTTGGAGAAGAGAAAGAGTGATCTTTTCCGTAAGGGAATTGATCCAGGCAGCTCCAGAATCTTTATTTGTAGGGTGATCAGCAAAATTGAAGAAACAACCGTTGGGGGATGGAGAGGAAATGTTCTGTGGCAAGGAAGTGGGATACTGAGGTGTTTTAAATTTATTGGAGTTAAAGCTTTTTATTTTTTTATTCCTTGTTAAGGATTGGGAATTTGAAAGAAGAGGAAATGAGGAGTAAGGGAGAGGAGATCTGGCTTCCTGTACATGAAAAGTATTTTTATTACTGTTTTTACTGGAATTCGAGATATCTGCATATGTTTGGGCCTTGTGAACGAATCCAGACCGTTTGATTTGGGCAGCTTCTGCATAAGATTTGTTTTCGACAGCCATAATTCTTTTGATGTCCTTTTGTGTAGTCCACTCAGGACAAGATCTGTCAGAGGCGACGTGGTCAGACTTGCAGTTAAAACAATGAGGCGATGCAGTTAGGCGATTTTCACATGTATCAATGCAATGGTTAAAGTCACCGCAATAACTACACCGTTTTTTGCTGCGGCAGTATTTTTGCGTATGGCCAAACCGAAGGCAGTGCATACACTGAACGGGTGAACGAATACTGGGAGAAACATCATGAATAACTTTGAAAATACTGAGATTTTCAGGGAGTTTTGGTGATAAAAATCTTAATTCAACGAGTTTAGAAGGAATAATTTCATGATCACGCTTAATATTAATGCGTCGAAATTCGACAACCTTATGACAGCATTCCAATCCTTCCCAAAAATCGTCCTCTGAGACACACAGATCAAGACGGATCACACCGAGACTATAAATAAGTGATCTAGGTATGGAAGCAACATAATCGTTTTCAACCAACCAAGAAGAAGAGAGACATGTATTCGCGTTAATTATCGAATCAAAAGTTATTTTAATTCTGTGTGCGCCAATAGGTGAGATATTTGTTACCCCGTTGAAAGTTTTTGTAAACATTTTACCGAGCTTGACGGGATGTAAATTACCAATATTCTTATTGTCATGAGAAGAGATAATGATATGAAGAGGGCCTCTGTAGTTGGATGTAAAGTTGTCGGGCACATTGTGCAGTTTATTCACTTCACCTGATGCTTCCATGGTGGAGGTGGAATTGATATGTTTGGGTTGAGAAGAAGATGGGCTATTTTGTGTCTCAATAGACGTTTTGGATTTCTTGACCGGGTTCAGTGCAGTAGGCGAAGTAGGCGAGATAATTTTATTTTTCTTGCGATTGTCGGTATTACCGATATTAATGATGGGTGGCGGTTTATTAGCGAGGGGGGAAAACCGATTGCGGCCCGGTGACGGCGACATGCCGACCGGCCAACGTACAAAGGGCAACGTACACTGTGACGGTCGAGAATAGAAAAACAATTGTTGACAGGCAAACTTAATTAAAAATTATCGCGACGTAGATAAGCGAGCGAAACGCAACAACCGTGTGTTCGTATCGACCGAATAAACGCAACTGGTTTACATTTTTGAACTGGTAAAATATAGTTCTTAAATTAGTTTGGAATAATTTAGTACTGAAATATGTGCTTGCTTTTTATAGTAAAAAGTAACTTAACCTAACTTAAAATTGCAATTACCAAATACTGAATATAGATATTATATTAGAACTTTTGTAGTGTTATAACTATTTATTATTTCTTATTTTAACAATCCCAAATAGAAAAATATTTATAATAAATAAAGTTAGAAAGAGGAAAAATGATTTTCCTTTATTATTTATTTATCATAATATTAGTTACAAATCTCCAAAGAAGAATATGTATAACAAATTATTTAACAAAGGCTTATATGTTTGTAGTTCACACCAATATTTTTATTAAAAACCAAACGATGCTACTTATATTATATATTTAACTTTTTAAAACATAATGACAAAAAAAGGTTAATCTACGTGTAAAACTAATGTCCAATTTTCTGCTATAAATTTACCTCTAAAGATAACTTTGTCATCTATATAAACAAATAAAATATTGTAAAGTGCAATATCTTAGTTTAAATGTTATAGTCATTTTGAAAATTATAATAATAAATGGAATATTCTCCAGCATATTGTAGAGTGATATGTGATTTTCATTCACAATGATGTGGAATAGCCTTTTTTTTAACCAATCATTTTGAGTTAATAAAAAAATAGATTATTTAATTTAAAATTTAAATGATTCATTAAGAATTTTAAAAATAAGATAAAAACAACTATAGATATATTGTTAATTATAAATATTTTATTTTAACCGCTCTGTAGTGAACAATGTATAAATAAATGAAGCATAAGTGGACATGTATGTAGATGTTTTTATTTAATTGTGTATTTATTTATCTCCAATTTGGAAAACAAAAATAAAATATTTTATTCTTATGCTTATATTTTCGTAATTATCACTAATATATTTATCAAACACAAATTGATGCCAATCTTATCTTTAGTTTATACAATAAATATAATATATATTATATAATATATAATATTATAAACAAATTTAAATTAGGTATGAACTAAATGTAAAATTCAAAACAAAGTGTCGATTACATTTTACCTTTCTCGTAGACATTTAATAGTAAACAATATAATTAAATATTAAGAAGTACAATATTCGTGTATAAATATGATATTCTGTTTGAAGATATATTTAGATATTAAATAATTTTAGGTATTTAATTTGTATTCTTAAATTTTATTAGAATTGCAGAATGCATACGCTAACTAGGAAATTATGTAATTTATTTATTATTTTTTCAAGAATGAACAATTTTATTTTAACTAATAAAAAACAAAAAAATTATAAAAAAATATGATTTATTTAACAAAAAGAAAAATGTAGGATATAAACTATTTTTAAATTAAGTAATTTGATCAAATTCAGAGTTGCTATAATTTCTTAGATATATAAATTAATAAATGAAACTCATTTGGTTTTCTTGGATATATTTTCTATGATGTTAATATTTTCCATTGCATTAAACGTTAATATTATTTTTTAACTATTAACGTAGAGTTATTAAATTAGTTTGGAATAATTTAGAACTGAAGGTGTGCATGCTTTTTATAGAAATTAACTTAACATTACTAAAAATTGCAATGTTCAAAAAAGTAATATCAATATATGATTAGGTCTTCTGTTGTACAGAATAATTGTTAATAATAATGTATTTTTCTTTATTTTAACAATCATAAACAGAAAAGTGTATAAATAAATATTGTATGTAAGGGAATGTATCTCGATGTTTTCTTATATATTATTTATCATATTGTTAGATACAAATCTCTAATTAAGAATGTGTATAACAAATTATTTAACATAGTCTTATATATTTGTAGTTTACAATTATATTCTTACTATACACAAATTAATAATAATTATATAATATTATTATTTTTTGTATATATAAAATTAAAATAGAGTTAGACTAAATGTAGGATTAAAGTCCAAGCTTTCGCTTTAAGTTTACCTGTATAAAAGTCTCTGTTGTCTATACAAACATACAAACATGTCATTCAATATTCAAATTTACAATATCTTTGAGTAAACGTTGTAATCTTTTTGAAAAAAAAATAACTTCCAGCGTATTATAGTGTAATATATTATTTTTATTCCCTAGGTATGAACATTTATTCTTCTATCTTTAACCAATCATGCTGAGATAATATAAAAATTTATAATTTAATTTAAAGCTTAAATGATCCAATAAGGAATATCAAAATAAAATAAAAATCCCTGTAGATATATTATTATTTATTATTCTTTATTTCAACAATTCAAAAGTGAAAAATGTATAAATTAAGGAAGCATAAGGGGATATGTATATGGATGTTTTTTATTAAATTGTTTATTACAATATAAAGTATATTAAAAAAAATATTTTATTCTTATGCTTATATTTTCGTAGCTTACAACAATATATTTATCAATGCTAATCTTAACATTTGTTCTACATATTGTATAAACCAGTTTTAATTATGTATGAACTAAATGTTAAATTCAAATCAGTGGGTCGATTACAAATTACCTTTCTCGTAGATATTTAACAATATAGATTAGAATGGAATATTATGAAATACAATGTTCAAGTACACATAGTATTATCTAGTTGTAGATATTTATTAGAAATGAAATAGTTTTAGTGATATACAGTCTGTTCTTAAATTTTATTCGAATCGTAAAACGTACAGGCCATAGTAAATAGGAAATTATTTTATTTATTTATTAATTTTTCAAGATTGAACAATTTTAATTTTTTTTTTTAACTATTCAAAAAAATATTATAAAAAAATATATTTTAAATAATTTTAAAAAAAATGTACGAAGTAAACTATTTTTAAATTAAACCATTTGACCAAATTAATTGTTGCTATACTTTTTTTGGATATATAAATTTAAAATGAAATTCATTTGGTTTTTTTGGTTGTCTTTGTTTATGTTAATATTTCATAGCATAAAACATCAATATTATTTTTTTAACTGTTAAAATAGAGATTTTAAATAGATTGGATTAGTTTAAAAATAAAATGTGTGCATGCTTTTTATAAAAATTATTAACTAAAAGTAACAAAAAATTGCAATGTCTAAATATTAAATTTAGATATAATATTAGAGCTTTTGTAGATTAATAACTACTAATAACTAACTATAATAATAACTATATATATTGTTATTTATATTAGCATACCTAAACGGAAATATATATTAATGAATGAAATAAAAATGGAGAAAGGATTTTTCTTTAATGTTTATTTATAATATTATTAGTCACAAAACTCCAAATAAAAATATGTATAACAAATTATTTAACAAAGTCTTATATATTTATAGTTTACAATAATATTTTTAATAAACACAAATTGATGTTAACCATATTATATAATTTTTTTTTTTGTAAACTAAAAATGAAAGTAGGATTAGATTAAGGGGGTATATTAAAGTCCAAGCTTATTATTATAAAATAAATTACCAATAAATATGGCTTTTCCTTCTATATAAAAACACAATATTATTAGGTGCAATATATTTGAGGAAATGTTATAATATTTAAAAAAAAAAAATAATGATAATGAAATATTTCTCAGCGTATTATAGTATATGTGATTTTAATTCACTAGGGATGAACAGTTATCTATTTTTTATTAATTAATTTATTTTAGTTAATGTAAAAATATGTTATTTAATATAAAATTTATATAATCCAATAAAAATTGTACAACTAAAATAAAACTCCCTAGAGATATATTGTTATTATTATTGTTTTATTTTATCAATTCATTAGTGAAAAATTTATAAATAAATAAGACATGAGAGGACATGTATGTAGATTTTTTTTATATAATTGCTTAATACAATTTCCTAGATATGGATATTATAAAAAAAGATTCTATTCTTATGCTTATATTTTCGTAGTTCATATTAATATATTTATCACACACTAATTGATGCCCAACTTAACATTTATTTTACATATAGTATAAACCAATTTAAATTAAGTATGGTCTAAATGTAAAATTCAAAGCAAATTGTCGATTACATTTTACATTTCTTTTAGAAAACTAATAGTATACAATAGAATTAAATATTACGATGTGCAATATTCGTGTATAAATATGATACTCTGTTTGAATATACAACTTAAATATTTTTTATTTAATTTAAAAAAAATTGTACGATGCAAACTATTTTTAATATAATTAATTTGACCAAATTCAGAATTGCTATCATTTTATTGGATATATAAAATTAAAATGAAACTCATTTGGTTTTTTTGAAGATGTTTTTCTTATGTTAATATTATATGTCATATAATGTAAACATTTTTTTTTAAATTGGTAAAGTAGAGTTGTTGAATAGATTGGGTTATTTTAAAAATAAATAGTGTGCATGCTTTTTTTAGAAATTATTAACTTAACATACTTAAAAATTGTAGTATTAAGTATTTAAGTATTAGTATTAAGGAATATTAATATATGATAAGATTGTCTGTTGTTTAATAATAATGTTTTATTCATTATTTTAACAATCAAAACAGGAAAATGTATTAATAAATGTAGTAAGAGAAGCAATGTATCTGGATGTTTTCTTATATATTATTTTTTTAAATGATAGATACAATAGGAATATTATTTATATTTATTTAATTATTTATATTTATATAATTAGGAATATGAATGACAAAATATTTAACAAATGCTTATATGTTTGTAGTTAACACCAATTTTTATTCTAATCAAAAAATGACGCCACTTATATTTTATATTTATTTTTTTAATAACATAAAGTTAAAATAGGATTAGACTAGGTGTAAAATAAATGTCCAATTTTCTGCTTTTAATTTACCTCCATGCTGTAAGTAGAAGGCTATATAAACAAATATTATAATGTAAAGTGTGTTACCTTAAGGAAAATGTTATAATATTTTTGAAAAAAAATATATAATAAATAAAATATTCTCCACCGTATTATAGTGATAAGTAATTTTCATTCACTAGGAATGAAGATTTTTCCATTTTTTCTAACCAATCATTTTGATTTAATATAAAAATATATTATTTAATTTGAAATATAAATTATCCAATAAGACTTGTAAAAATGAGACAGAAACTGATATTGATATATTAGTAATTATTATTCTATTATTTTAACAATTCAGTGGTGCAAAATTTATAAATAAATGAAGCATGAGAAAACATTTATGAAAATGTTTTAAATATAATTGTTTTTTACAATTACACAATTAAGGATATCAAAAAAAGTATATTTTAATCTTATGCTCATATTTTCGAAGTTAACAATAATATTTATCAAATACATTTTGATGCACATCTTTATATTTGTTCTACATATTGTATAAATCAAATAAAATTATGTATGGTCTAAATGTAAAATTTAAAACATTGAGTCGATTACAATTTACATTTCTCGTAGACATTTAATAGTATACAATAGAATTCAATATTACGAAGTGCAATGTTCGTGTATATATATATATATATATGATACTCTGTTTGAAGATATTATTTATAAATTAAATAAATTTTGTTATTTAATGTGTATTCTTAAATTTTATAAGAATCGCAAATAGTATAAGACATAGTAACTAGGCAATTATGCAATTTATTAATTAAATTTCCAAGAATGAATAATTTTACTTTTTATTTTTAACTAATCAAAAAAAGAATTTGAAAAAATATTTTTTATTTAATTTAAAAAAAATTGTACGACGCAAACTATTTAATTTAAGTAATTTGATCAAATTCATAGTTGCTATATTTTTTTGGATACATAAATTTAAAATGGTATGTCATTTGGATTTTTTGGATATGTTTTTCATTTTGTTAATATTCCATTGCAAAAAATGATAACATTTTTCTTTAACTGTTAAAGTAGAATTATTAATTAGATTGGATTAATTTTAAAATGAAATGTGTGCATGCTTTTTTAAGAAATTATTAACTTAACATAATTAAAATTGGAGTATTCAAATAAGGAATATTAATATTTTATAAGATTATCTGTTTTTTAATAATAATTTTTTATTCATTATTTTAACAATCAAAAGAAAAAAATGTATCAATAAATGATGTAAAAAAGGCAATGTATCTGGATGTTTTCTTATGGTTTATTTTTTAAAATGTTTGATACAAATTTCTAATTACGAATATGAATGAGAAATTCTTTAACAAAGGCTTATATGTTTGTAGTTTACACCAATTTTTTACTAATCAAAAAACAATGACACTTATATTATATATTTATCTTTTTAATAACAAAAAGAAAACAACAAAAAGTTAAAATAGGATTAGACTACGTGTAACATTAATGTCCAATTTTCTGCTTTTAATTTACCATCACACAGTTTGTGCACTGTTAAATAAACAAATATTATATTGTAAAGTGTGTTATCTTAGTGAGAATGTTATAATTTTTTTGAAAAAAATATATATAAAATAAAATATTATCCACCGTATTATAGAGTGATAAGTAATTTTCATTCAGTAGGAATGAAGATTTTTCCATTTTTTCTAATCAATCATTCGGAGTTAATATAAAAATATATTATTTAATTTAAAATTTAAGCTATCCAATAAAAATTGTAAAAATAAGATAGAAACCCCTATAGATATATTGGTAATTATAATTCTATTATTTCAACAATTCAGTAATGAAAAATTTATAAATAAATGAAGCATGAGAGGACATGTAAGTAAATTTTTTATATATAATTGTTTTTTTACAATTACACATTTAAGGATATCAAAATAAAAAAATTTTAAACTTATGCATATATTTTCGTAGTTTACAAAAATATATTTATGAAACACATATTGATGCACAACTTTACATTTGTTTTACATATTGTATAAATCAATTAAAATTAAGTATGGTTAAAATGTATAATTCAAAACAAAGTGTCGATTACAATTTACATTTCTCGTAAACATTTTATAGTATACAATAGGATTCAATATTACGAAGTGCAATGTTCGTGTCTATATTTGATACTCTGTTTGAAGATATTATTAATAAATTGAATAAATTTTGTTATTTAATGTGTATTCTTAAATTTTATAAGAATCGCAAATAGTAAAATACATATTAACTAGGAAATTATGCAATTCATTAATTAATTTTTCAAGAACGGATAATTTTTTTTCATTTTTAACTAATCAAAAAAAGATTGTAAAAAAATTTTTTTATTTTATTTAAAAAAAAATGTACGATGCAAGTTATTTTTAATATAAGTAATTTGACCAAATTCAGAGTTACTATCATTTTATTGGATATATAAATTTAAAATTAAACTCATTTGTTTTATATGGATATATTTTTCTTTATGTTAATATTCAATGGCATATAATGTTAACATTTTTTTTTAACTGTTAAGTAGAACTATTGATTAGATTGGATTAATTTAAAAATGAAATGTGTGCATGCTATTTTTAGGAATTATTAACTTAACATAATTAAGAATTGGAGTGTTCAAATAAGTAATATGATTATATGATAAGATAGTGTATTGTATAATAATAATGTTTTATTCTTTATTTTAACAATCAAAAAAAAAAAATGTATTAATAAATGATGTAAGAAAAGTAATGTATTTGGATATTTTCTTAAATATTATTTTTTAAAATGTTAGGTACATTTATCAATGTATGATATAATATTCTGTTGTTTTATAATTATGTATTATTCTTTATTTTAACAATACTAAACAGATAAATTTATAAATTTATATTTTAGAAAGGAAATGAATCTCAATGTTTTCTTTTATATTATTTATTAAAATGTTAGTTACAAATTTCTAATTTAGAATATGAATAACAAATTATTTAACAGAGATTTATATGTTTCTAGTTTACACCAATTTTATTACAAATCAAAAAACGATGGCACTTATATTATATATTTATCTATTTAATAACAAAATGTTAAAATAGGATTATACTACGTCTAAAATTAATGTCCAATTTTCTGCTTTTAATTTACTTGTACATTCAACTTGTACACCTATATAAACAAATATTATACTGTAAAGTGTGTTAACTTAAAAGTGTGTTAAGTTTAAATGTTATAATTTTTTAATGAAAAAAATATATATTAAATAAAATATTCTCCACTGTATTATAGAGTGATAAGTAATTTTCATTCACTATGAGTGAAGATTTTTCCATTTTTTCTAACCACTCATTTTGAGATCATATAAAAATATATTTTTTAATTTATAATTTAAATTATCCAATAAGATTTGTAAATATAAGATAGAAACTACCTAGAGATACATTGGTAATTATTATTCTATTTTTTTATTAATTCTGTAGTGAAAAATTTATAAATAAATGAAGCATGAGATGACATGTATGTAAATGTTTTATATATAATTGTTTTTTTACAATTACACATTTAAGAATATCAAAAAATAAAAAAAATTTAATATTATGTTACATTTTCGTAGTTTAGATTTATATATTTATCAAACACATATTGATGACCATCTTTACATTTGTTCTACAAATTGTATAAACCAATTAAAATTAGGTATGTTCTAAATGTAAAATTCAAAACAAAGTGCCGATTACAATTTACATTTCTCGTAGACATTTTATAGTATGCAATAGAATTCAATATTACGAAGTGCAATGTTCGTGTATATATCATATATACTCTGTTTGAAGATATTATTTATAAATTGAATATTTTTTTTTATTTAATGTGTATTCTTAAATTATATAATGATCGCAAATAGTATAAGCTATAGTTAATAAGAAATTATGCAATTTATTAATTAAATTTCCAAGAATTAATAATTTTACTTTTATTTTTTACTAATCAAAGAAAGATTATAAAAAAATATATTTATTTAATTTAAAAAAAATTGTACGATGCAAACTATTTTTAATATACGTAATTTGACCAAATTCAGAATTGCTATATTTTTGCGGGTACATAAATTCAAAATGGATCTCATTTGGTATTTTTGGGTATGTTTTTCTTTATGTTAATATTCCATGGCATAAAATGTTAATATTTTTTTTTAACTGTTAAAGTAGAATTATTGATTAGATTGGATTAATTTAAAAATGAAATGTGTGCATGCTTTTTTGGAAAGATATATTTGTAAAAATTGGAGTGTTAAAATAAGAAATATTAATATAGGATAAGATAGTCTGTTGTTTAATAATAATGTTTTATTCTTTATTTTAACAATCAATACAGGAAAAGGTTTTAATAAATGATGTAAAAAAGGCAATGTATCTGGATGTTATCTCATATATAATTTATTATATTGTTAGATATAAATCTCTCATTAAGGATATGTATAACAAATTATTTAACAAAGTCTTATATGTATGTAGTTTATAATAATATTTTTAATAAACACAAAATTATGTCACTTATACTATACATTTATATTTTTAAAAGTTAAAATAGGGTTAGACTAAGTGTAAGAATAAAGTTTAAATATTCTCTGTAAATTTACTTATTTCCGAACACATTTTTATATCTATAAAGATATACAATATTTTCATTTGCAATATCTTAGAGTAAACGTTATAATATAATAGTAAACGTTTTAATTTTTGTAAAAAAAAAAAAAAAAATTTTAAATTTAATAACTTCCAGCCTATTCTGGTGTAATATATTATTTTGATTCTCTAGGGATGAACATTAATTTTTCATTCATTAACCAATCATGCTGAGTTAAAATAGAAAAACATAACTTAATTTAAAATTTAAATGATCCAATAAGGAATATAAAAATAAATAAAAACCCCTTGTAGATATATTATTATTTATTATTCTTTATTTTAATATGTCTTAAGTGAAAAGTTTATAAATTAATAAAGCGTGACGGGATATGTATGTGGATTTTTTAATAAATTGTTTATTACAATTCCCCAATTGCGGATATGAATAAAGATTATTTATTTCTAATGCTTATATTTTTGTAGTTTACAACAATATATTTATGAAACATAAATTGATGGCACTTTTAAAATTTGTTCTACATATTCTATAAACCAATTTAAATTACGTTTGGACTAAATATTACAAATTAAAGCAGTAGGTCGATTACAAATTAACTTTTTGTAGACATTTAATAATATACAATACAATGAAATACTATTACATTCAATGTTGAAGTATACGTACTATACTCTAGTTGTAAATTAATAGTATGCAAAGAGTTCAATATTATGAAGTGGAATGTGTATATATATGATACTCATTTTGAAGATATAATTTAAAAATTGAATAAATTTTGTTATTTAATGTAACTGGGAAGTTATGCAATTTATTAATTAAATTTCCAAGAATGAAATAATCTTATTTTTTATTTTAACTAATCAATAATTAATTGTAAAAAAATATGTTTAAATTAAACGTTAAAAAAATTGTACGATGCAAACTATTTTTAATAAGTAGTTTACACCAATGTTTTTACTAATCATAAAACGATGGAACTTATATTATATATTTATCTTTTTATAACATAAAGTTAAATTAGCATTAGACTAAATGTAAAATTAATATCCAGTTTTTATCTATAAATTTACCACTATAAAAATATTTTCCATCTATATATACAAATAAAATATTGTAAAGTGCATTATCATAGTGTTAATGTAACTATTTTTTTAAAAAAAATAATATTAAATAATATATTCTCCTGCTTATTATAGTGTTATATGTGATATGCATACATTAGGGATGAACAATTATCCATTTTTTTAACCAATCATTTTGAGTGAAAATAAAAATTTTGTATTAATTTATAACTTAAATGTTTCAATAAGAATTGTAAAAATAAGATAAAAACTCATGTAGATATATTGTTAATTATTAATCATTTGTTTTAACAATTCAGAAGTGAAATATTTATAAATAAATGAAGCTTGAGGGGACATGTTGTTGTATGTTGAAGTTTATTTATAATTGCTCTTTACATTTACCCAAATAAGAATATAACAAAAAAATATTTTAACCTTATGCTTATATTTTCGTAGTTTACACTAATTTATTTATTAAATACAAATTGATGCCAATCTTTGCATTTGTTCTACATATTGTATAAATCAATTGAAATTAGTTATGGTCTTAATGTAAAATTCAAAACATTGTGTCAATTACAATTTACATTTCTCGTAGACATTTAATAGTATGCAAATAATTCAATATTGTGAAGTGGAATGTTCGTGTATATATAGGATACTCAGTTTGCAGATATTATTTAAAAATTGAAAAAATTTTGTTATTTAATGTGTATTTTTAAATTTTATAAGAATCGCAAAGAGTATAAACTATAGTAACTAGGAAATTATGCAATTTACTAATTAAATTTCCAAGAATGAATAATTTTATTTTTTATTTTTAACTAATCAAAAATTAATTATAAAAAAATATTTTTAATTGAACTTTAAAAAAATTGCACGATGCAAACTATTTTTAATATTAGTAATTTTACCAAATTCACAGTTGTTATCATTTTTTGGATAAAAAAATTTAAAATGAAACTTATTATTATTTTTTGGATATGTTTTTCTTGTGTTAATATTCGATGTCATATAATGTAAACATTTTTTTTTAACGGGTAATGTAGAGTTGTTGAATAGGTTGGAATATTATAAAAATAAATAGTGTTCATGCTTTTTTGGAAATTATTAACTTAGCATAACTAAAAATTGCAATGTTCAAATAAGTAATATAAAAATATGATAAGATTTTATGTTGTTTTATAATTATGTATTATTCTTTATTTTAACAATACTAAACAGATAAATTTATAAATTTATATTTTAGAAAGGAAATGAATCTCAATGTTTTCTTATATATTATTTATTAAAATGTTAGATACAAATTTCTAATTAAGAATATGAACGAAAAATTATTAAACAAAGACTTATATGTTAATAATTTACAGCAATTTTTTTACTAATCATAAAACGATGCCACTTATATTATATATTATCTTTTTAATAACATAAAGTTAAATTAGGATTAGACTATGTGTAAAATTAATGTCCAATTTTCTGCTTTCAATTTACTTTTAAACCTTTTGTTTCCATCTATATAAACAAATATTATATTGTAAAGTGTGTTATCTTAGTATAAATAATATAATTTTTTTGAAAAAATATATATTAAATAAAATATTCTCCACCATATTATAGAGTGATAAGTAATTTTCATTCACTAGGAATGAAGATTTTTCCATTTTTTCTAACCAATCATTTTGAATTAATATAAAAATATATTATTTAATTTAAAATTTAAATTGTCCATTACGAATTGTAAAATAAGATAGAAACCCCCATAGATATATTGATAATTATTAATCTATTATTTTAACATTTCAGTAGTGAATAATGTATAAATAAATGAAGCATGAGCCGACATGTATGTAAATGTTTTATATATAATTGTTTTTTACAATTACATAATTAAGGATGTAAAAAAAATATATTTAATTCGTATGCTTTAATTTTCGTAGTTTACAATTATATATTTATCAAACAAATATTGATGACCAACTTTACATTTGTTCTACATATTATATAAACCAATTAAAAATAGTTATGGTCTTAATATAAAATTCAAAACATTGGTTCGATTACAATTTACATTTTTCGTAGACATTTAATAGTATGAAATAGAATTCAATATTACGAAGTGCAATGTTCGTGTCTATATTTGATACTCTGTTTGAAGATATTATTTAAAAATTGAATAAATTTTGTTATTTAATGTGTATTCTTAAATTTTATAAGAATCGAAAATAGTATAAGCCATAGTAAATTAAAAATTATGAAATTTATAAATTAAATTTCCAAGAATGAATAATTTTACTTTTTTATTTTAAATTATCAAAAAATTATTTTTTATTTAATTTAAAAAAAATTGTACAATGCAAACTATTTTTAATATTAGTTATTTGATAAAATTCAGAGTTGCTATCATTTTATTATATATATATATATAAGATGAAACTCATTTGGTTTTTTTTGGATATGTTATTCTTATGATAATATTCCATGGCATATTATGTTAACATTTTTTATCTGGTAATGTAGAGTTATTGAATAGATTGGATTATTTTAAAAATATAATAGTGGTTATGCTTTTTTAGAAATTATTAATTTAACATAATTAGAAATTGCAATGTTCGAATAAGGGATATAGAATTATGATAAGATTTTCTGTAGTTTTAAAATAATGTATTATTCTTTATTTTAATAATCCTAAACAGAGAAATTTATAAATAAATGTTTTATGAAAGGAAATGAATCTCAATGTTTTCTTATATATTATTTATTAAAATGGTAGATACAAAGTTCTAATTAAGAATAAGAATGACAAATTATTTAACAAAGGCTTATATGTTTGTAGTTTACAGCAATTTTGTTACTAATCAAAAAACGATGCCATTTATCTTTTATAACAACATAAAGTTAAAATAGGATTAGACTTCCTGTAAAATTAATGTCCAATTTTTTTCTATAAATTTACCTGTATAAATATCACTTTTATCTATATAAAGAAGTAAAATATTGTAAAGTGCATTATTATAGTGTAAATGTTATTTTTTTTTCAAAAAAATAAAAATGATATATTCTCCTTCTTATTATAGTGCTATATGTGATATTCCTACATAAGGATGAACAATTATTCAATTTTTTAACCAATCATTTTGAGTGAGTAATAAAATTTAATATTTAATTTATAATTTAAATGTAACAATAAGAATTGTAAAAATAAGATAAAAACCCAATAGATATATTGTTAATTATTATTCTTTTATTTTAACAATTCAGAAGTGAAAATTTATAAATAAATGAAGATTGAGGGGACATGTATTTTGAAGGTTAGTTATAATTGCTCTTTACATTTACCCAAGTAAGGATATAAAGAAAATATATTTTAACCTTATGCTTATATTTTCGTAGTTTACACTAATTTATTTATTAAACACAAATTGATGCCATTCTTATCATTTGTTTTACATCTTGTATAAACCAATTTAAATTTTGTATAGACTAAATGTAAAGTTCAAAACAAAGAGTCGATTACATTTTATCTTTCTCGTAGACTATTTTAGTATACAATAGAATTAAATATTACGATGTGCAATATTCGTGTATAAATATGATATTCTGTTTGAAAATATAATTTAAAAATTGAATAATTTTAGTTATTTAATGTATATACTTAAATTATATAAGAATCGCAAATTGTTTAAGCTATAGTAACTACAAAATTATGCGATTTATTAATTAAATTTCCAAGAATGAATAATTTTCATTTTTATTTTTAACTAACCAAAAAAAAAATTATAAAAAAGTATTACTTAATTCAATTTAAAAAAAAAATGTACGATGCAAACTATTTTTAATATAATTAATTTGACCAAATTCAGAGTTGCTATCATTTTATTGGATATATAAATTTAAAATTAAACTCATTTAGTTTTTTTGAATATGTTTTTTTTATGTTAATATTCTATGTCATATAATGTTAAATTGTTTTTTTTTAACAGGTAATGTAAAGTTATTGAATAGATTGGATTATTTTAAAAATAAATAGTGTTCATGCTTTTTTGGAAATTATAACTTAGCATAACTAAAAATTGCAGTGTTCATCTAAGAAATATAAAAATATGATATAATATTCTGTTGTTTTATAATTATGTATTATTCTTTATTTTAACAATACTAAACAGATAAATTTATAAATTTATATTTTAGAAAGGAAATTAATCTCAATGTTTTCTTATATATTATTTATTAAAATGTTAGATACAAATTTCTAATTAGGAATATGAATGAAAACTTATTAAATAAAGACTTATATGTTAGTAATTTACAGCAATTTTTTTACTTATCATAAAACGATGCCACTTATATTATATATTTATCTTTTTAATAACATAAAGTTAAATTAAGATTAGACTACGTGTAAAATTAATGTCCAATTTTCTGCTTTTAATTTACTTGTAAACCTATTGTTTTCATCTATATAAATAAATATTATATTGTAAAGTGTGTTATCTTAGTGTAAATGATATAATTTTGTTAAAAAAAAATATATATTAAATAAAATATTCTCTACCGTATAATAGAGTGATAAGTAATTTTTATTCACTAGGAATGAAGATTTTTCCATTTTTTCTAACCAATCATTTTGAATTAATATAAAAATATATTATTTAATTTAAAATTTAAGTTATCCTTTAAGAATTGTAAATTAAGATAGAAACCCCAATAAATATATTGGTAATTATTATTCTATTATTTTAACAATTCAGTAGCGAAAAATGTATAAATAAATGAAGCATGAGAGGACATGTATGTAAATGTTTTATATATAATTATTTTTTACAATTACACAATTAAGGATATAAAAAAAAATATTTAATTCTTATGCTTATATTTTCGTAGTTTACATTAATGTATTTATCAAACAAATATTGATGACTATTTTTACATTTGTTCCACATATTGTATAAACCAATTAAAATTAGTTATGGTCTTAATGTAAAATTCAAAACATTGTGTCGATTACAATTTACATTTTTCGTAAACATTTAATAGTATGCAAAAGAATTCAATATTACGAAGTGCAATGTTCGTGTCTATATTTGTTACTCAGTTTGAAGATATTATTTAAAAATTGAATACATTTTGTTATTTAATGTGTATTCTTAAATTATATAAGAATCGCAAATAGTAAAAGCTATAGTAACTACAAAATTATGCGATTTATTAATTAAATTTCCAATAATGAATAATTTTCCTTTTTATTTTTAACTAATCAAAAAAAGATTATAAAAAAGTATTACTTAATTTAATTTAAAAAAAGAATGTACGATGCAAACTATTTTTAACATAAGTAATTTGACCAAATTCAGAGTTGCTATGATTTTATTGGATATATGAATTTAAAATGAATTTCATTTGGTTTTTTTGGATATGTTATTCTTATGTTAATATTCCATGGCATATAATGTTAACATTTTTTAGAGTTATTAAATAGATTGGATTATTTTAAAAATGAACAGTGGTTATGCTTTTTTAGAAATTATTGATTAACATAACTAAAAATTGCAGTGTTAAAAAGAAATGTAGAAATATGATAAGATTTTATGTTGTTTAAAATAATATATTATTCTGTATTTTAACAATCCTAAACAACAAAATTTATAAATAAATGTTTTATGAAAGGAAATGAATCTCAATGTTTTTTATATATTATTTATTAAAATGTTAGATAAAAATTTCTAATTAAGAATATGAATGACAAATTATTTAACAAAGGCTTATATGTTTGTAGTTTACAGCAATTTTTTACTAATCAAAAAACAATACCATTTATATTATAATTTATCTTTTATAACAACATAAAATTAAAATAGGATTAGACTACGTGTAAAATTATTGTCCAATTTTTTTATATAAATTTACCTATATAAATATATTTTCCATCTATATAAACAAGTAAAATATTGTTATGTGCATTATCATAGTGTAAATGTTATTATTTTTTGGAAAAAAAAATAAATGTTATATTTTCCTACTTATTAAAGTGTTATATGTGATATTTATACATTAGGGATGAACAACTTACAATTTTTTTAACCAATCATTTTGAGTGAATATAAAAATTTAATATTAATTTATAATTTAAATGTTTCAATAGGAATTGTAAAAATAAGATAAAACTCAGTTAGATATGTCGTTAATTATTATTCTTCTATTTTAACAATTCAGAAGTGAAAAATGTATAAATAAATGATTCTTGAAGGGAAATGTATGTTGAAGTTTTTATTATAATTGCTTTTTACAATTACATAATTTATGATATTTAAGAAAATTTGTTTATTCCTAACCTTATATTTTCGTAGTTCACATTAAAATATTTAACAAACGAATATTGATGACCATCACTACATTTGTTCTACATATTGTATAAACCAATTTAAATTTTGTATGTACTAAATGTAAAGTTCACAACAAAGTGTCGATTACATTTTACATTTCTCGTAAACAATTTTAGTATACAATAGAATTAAATATTACGAAGTGCAATATTCATTTATAAATATAATACTGTTTTTGAAGATATTATTTATAAATAGAATACAATTTGTTATTTTATGTTTATTCCTAAATTTTATAAGAATCACAAATAGTATAAGCCATAGTAAATAGGAAATTATGCAATTTATAAATTAAATTTCCAAGAATGAATAATTTTCCTTTTTTATTTCAAATAATCAAAAAAATATTTTTTATTTAATTTAAAAAAAATTGTACGATGCAATCTATTTTTAATATAAGTAATTTAACTTAGAGTTTGTATTATTTAAATAGATATATAAATTTAAAATTAAACTCATTTGGTTTTTTTGGATATGTTATTCTTATGATAATATTCCATGGCATATTATGTTAACATTTTTTTAACTGGTAATGTAGAGTTATTGAATAGATTGGATTATTTTAAAAATAAATAGTGGTTATGCTTTTTTAGAAATTATTAATTTAACATAATTAAAAATTGCAATGTTCGAATAAGGGATATATAATTATGATAAGATTTTCTGTAGTTTTAAAATAATGTATTATTCTTTATTTTAATAATCCTAAACAGTCAAATTTATAAATTAATGTTTTAAGAAAGGAAATGAATATCAGTGTTTTCTTATACATTATTTATTAAAATGTTAGATACAAATTTCTAATTAAGAATATGAATGACAATTTATTTAATAAAGGCTTATATGTTTGTAGTTATAAATAATATTCTTACTAAACACAAAATAATGTTAATAATTTTAAATATTTACTTTTTGTAAACATAAAATTATAATTGGGTTAGACTAAGGGTAATATTAAAGTCCAAGCTTTCCCTGTAAATTTACCTGAATGAAAGTGTTTTTTGTCTATACAAACATTCAATATTCAAATTTGCAATATTTTTGTGTAAATGTTGTAATTTTTTTGAAAAAAAAAATAATTTTATGAAAAAAAACTTCCATCGTATTATAGTGTAATTTATTATTTTATTTCCCTAGGGATGAACATTTATATTTTTTTTTAACTAATCATGCTGTGTTAATAAAAAAATTAATAATTTAATTTAAAGTTTTAACAATTTAATAAGAACTATCGGAATAAAACAAATACCCTTGTGGATAAATTATTATTTATTATTCTTTATTTCAACAATTCAAAAGTGAAAAATTTATAAATTAAGAAGCATGAGGGGATATGTATGTGGATTTTTTTTGTTCAATTGTTTATTACAATTCCCCTATTAAGAATATTAAAAAAAAAATATTTTATTCTTATGCTTATATTTTCGTAGTTTACAACAATATATTTATGAAATAAAAAGTGATGCCAATCATAACATTTGTTCTACATATTGTATAAACCAATTTAAATTACGTTTGGACTGAATGTAATATTTAAAACATTAGGACGATAACAATTTACCTTTCTCGTAGACATTTAACAATATACATTAGAACGAATTATTATGAAATACAATGTTCAAGTATACATAGTATACTCTATTTGTAGATATTTATTAGAAATGAAATAGTTTTAGTGATTTACATTGTATTTTTAAATTTTATGCGAATCGCAGAACTTATAGGCCATAGTAAATAGGAAATTACATAATTAATTTATTAATTTTTCAAGAAAAAACAATTTTTCTTTTTTTTTAAAAATATTTTTTAGTTCTGTGCCGGCTGTCATTACGATCGCACGTACGTCCAAACTGTTGCTCCGTTATCGTAGTTATTAAATATCTCTTCTTTGCTAAGGCAAGGTAAAATCAAATTTATCTTATCTTAGCACACGTCCGTAGCCCGACTCGCAGCTGTTGGTAATTACTGCGGCTGGCTATCGCTGTTTACGTTATCGCAAGATACGCAACGTCAATGACTACACTAAACACGGCATCCACAAGCAAACAAAAATAAATCTATGGATAAATCGTTAACTACTATAGGGAAAAAAACCCAATCAAGAAACACCAGTATACAGAGTGTATCCATGACGTATTGAATGATTCAGCAGAAATGGTTGATGAAGACTTCGTAACACCAAAAAAAACTACCAAACGTCATCTCTCTTCTACAAAATCCGACGGCCAAAAGACAAATAAAAAAAACCTATGTTTGTAACAACAAATAGATTCGCCTTACTTACCACCAACGACCAAACAGATCCTACCACCAGATCACTACAAACCCCCTCCAATACTGTAAATTGTGAAAATGCTCCAAGTAGAACAAATTTACCTCCTCCAATAATAGGCCGTGGCGTCATGGACTTTATTGGGTTCCGAGACGAGCTTGTGAAGCTAATTGGTTCAGAAAACTTTTTCTTTAAATCATTGATTAACGATTTAAAAATACAAACAACCAAACCAGATCACTACCGTGTCATTATCCACTTCCTAAAAGAAAACGAGGCGCAATACCACACTTACAAACCACGTGAAGAAAAATCCTATCGTATTGTCATCCGTAATCTGCATTCGTCTACACCAATAGTTGACATAGGAATAGCCATCGAAGAAAAAGGGTACAAAGTACGCCAAGTGACAAATGTTAATCACACGACAACAAAAGATAAACTATCTATATTTTTTATCGACCTTGAACCGGCAGAAATAAATAAGGAAATTTTTAACTTAACATCATTACTCCACACAAGAGTAAAAATTGAAGAACCACACAAAAAGAAAGACATTGTACAATGTCTCAACTGTCAAGAGTATGGCCACTCCAGGAAGTACTGTACCTACCCATCGAGATGCGTTCGCTGTGGGGAACACCATCCATCAACCAGCTGCGTGAACACCAGAGACACACCTGCCACATGTGCTCTGTGCAAAAGTGACCACCCGGCCAACTATAAGGGCTGCCAAATCTACAAACAAATCCAACAACTTCAATCATCATCAAAAAGACAAGGTACTCACTTGAGAAACACTCAATATATAAATAAATTAACTAACGCAAATTGTAAAATCACCCAGCAAACAACGCCCGTAGCTAACCTCTCTTCACTACCCCCTCGTTCTTACGCTCAAGCCACAAATAACCAAAATTTGCATACAGTCCCTGCAGATCAACCTAACAATCTCGCTCTAACCAACTTTATCAATGAATTTAAAACTCTGATAAATCCACTTTTATCTCTCTTAACCACTGTCCTTGACCGCCTACTTTCCCAAAATGTCAAATTATTCATTCACCTCACAATCCCTAGTCATCCTATTATGGAATACTAACGGCCTAGCAAACCACAGAAACGAATTAATAACAACTCTAAACGAAAAAAGAATCGATTTATCTATAATTTCAGAAACCCATTTTACCTCCAATACCAAATTCTCAATCCCCGGTTACACTATAGTCCCAGCAAACCACCCAGATAACACGGCCCACGCAGGTGCAGCGATTCTCATCAAATCATCTATACAATTCACCCCCCTTCTCAGTAGAAATGAAGACTTCCTTCAAGCTGCAGCTATAAATATCAAATTAAATCATGTGCCAATAACTATAGTGGCGTCATATTACCTGCCAAAACACAAAATTACGCATATGCAATTTGAAAATTTCTTTAACTCTCTTAGGCAATACTTTATTATAGGTGCCGACTTAAACGCTAAACACCATTCATGGGGTTGTCATACAACTAATCCAAAAGGACAATCACTACTTATAGCAGCCAACAATAAACAATTATCTATCCTTGCCCCTCCCAATCCAACATACTGGCCATCATCACCAAGAAAACGTCCTGATATCCTAGACATATTCGTAACTAAGATACCGCCAAACTTAAATCGCATGGTAAAAATCATATTAGATCCGTGTTCTGATCACTCGCCAGTCCTCTTATGCATAGATGCCTCACCCCACCTCCAACCTAGTAATCCATCACTAATAAATGGTATAATGAATTGGGAACATTTCCGCGACATTATTAACCAAAATATAAAATTAAACATACGTCTGAAATGCCCAAATGATATTGATGACGCAGTACTTAATCTTACCCAAATCATTCAATCAGCTGCATGGAACTCTTCCACCCAACCGAAAAAAAATAACAACCATAACCATTTATCGATCCTTGCACATGTCCGTGAACTAATATCCCAAAAGAGGCGAGCCAGAGCCCGTTGGCAACGAACAAAACTTCCATCCGACAAAAGTATTTACAATAAACTAACCTCGTCACATAAAGGTATACTACAACAGCTAAGGAACGAATATTATAATAACTGGATCTCATCCCTAACGACAAAAGACAACTCGCTCTGGAGAGCAACACGTAACTGCTTAAAACAAAAACCTACCCAAAATGCTCTAAAAAAACCCGATGGTACATGGTGCAAATGAGATAAAGAGAAAGCTGAACTTTTTTGTTCCGATCTTTCAGAAGTCTTCAAGCCCCACCAACCAACTGACAGTAGTACCTTCACAGAAACAATTGAAAATTCTCTTAATTCAGCTCTACCACTTTATCTTGCCCCCAAACCTTTTTCACCAGATGAGGTTCTACACTTTATTAATACCTTCCCACTTAAAAAAACACCTGGAATAGATCTCATGACAGCTGAAGTAGCTCACCAACTTCCAAATACTGCATTAATTCACTTAACCCACATTTTAAACTAAATCCTGAGGCTTTCGTATTTCCCTATTCAATGGAAGATATCACTTATAATCCTAATTCCTAAACCTGGAAAACCTCCAGATACTCCGTCATCATATCGCCCAAAAAGCCTACTACCATTCTTCGCGAAACTGTGTGAAAAAATGATCTTAAAAAGAATATCCATAATCATCAATGACAAACATATCATTCCCCACACGCAATTTGGATTCCAAAATAAACATTCCACTATCCATCAAATACACCGCCTAATAGACTCAATCGCCTACTCCTTAGAAAATAAGTCATACTGCTCAGCTATTCTACTTGATGTTGCCCAAGCCTTTGATAGAGTTTGGCACCCTGGTCTCCTACACAAATTAAAAATAATTCTACCACCACCCTACTACTTATTTTTTAAGTCATATCTTGAAAATAGATTATTTGCCACCAAAGTTGGTTCTGAAATTTCAAACTTGACTCCAATCCTAGCCGGTGTTCCTCAAGGTGCCATCTCTTCCCCAATACTATTCAACATATACACAGCCGATCAACCAACCACCTCTCATACCTCGGTAGCCGACTTCGCTGACAACAAAGTCATATATATTTCAGAAAAAAATCCTCATCTGGCCAGCCAACACTTACAAAATCATTTAAATTTACTAGCAGACTGGTACTCCAAATGGAGAATAATAATAAATAATGAAAAATCATCTCATATTACCTTCACTCTCAAAAAAAGCACTGTACCCCCAGTCTACTTAAACTATAAAGTCATTCCTTCTTCCTTTAAAGTTAAATATCTTGGTATGACACTCGATAAAAGACTTACCTGGGCCGCACATATTAAAGAAAAACGACTCATACTAAATGCCAGACGAAGTGCACTCTTTCCACTTATAGGAAAACAATCAAAAATTAACCTTAACACAAAACTGCTACTGTATAAAACCCTCCTTTAACCAATTTGGTTATACGGAATTCAACTATGGGGAGCAGCAAAAAAATCCAATATTTATAAAACTCAAACATTTCAATCAATCTCATTACGTATGATTACATGTGCTCCTTCGTATGTTTCAAACCACACCTTACATTCAGACTTAAAAATACTCACTGTTCAAGAAGAAGCCATAAATTCCTATAAACTTTTCCGTGCCCGTCTTGCAAACCACTCTAACCCTCTAATCCTTGCTCTAAACTCTGAATCCATTCCCGGAAATCCACCTAGAAGGTTAAAGCGAAACTGGAACCGCGATTTGAAATAACTCTAACTCTCTAACCAGTAAGTGTTGCCGCTGGGTGATTACTTCGTCATGTCAACCATGCCAATTATGTAATTCCTCAAACATGCTTATTGTAAAATTTTATTTATAGATTGTATGTACTAAAAATAAAAGTTAAAAAAAAAATTTATTTTTTATATTATTTAAAAACAAATAAAAAATGTACGATGTAAACTATTTTTAAATTAAGTAATTTGACCAATTTCAGAGTTGCTATAATTTTATTGGATATTTAAATTTAAAAATGAAACTAATTTGGTTTTTTGGGTATGTATTCCTTTTTGTTAATATTCCATAGCATTAAACGTTAACATTATTTTTTAACTGTTAACGTAGGGTAGAGTCATTGAATTAGTTTGGAATAATTTAGAACTGTAAGGTGTGCTTGATTTTTATAAAAAAAGTAATTTAAACTAACTTAAAACTGCAATTTCCAAATATTAAATATAAATAAAATATTTCTGTAGTGCATTAATTTCTGTAGTTTTATAACTATGTATTATTCTTTATTTTAACAATTCAAAACAGAAAAATATATAAATAAATGAAATGAGAAAGAGTGTAAAGGATTTTACTTTGTTTATTTATCATATATTAGTTACAAATCTTAAATTAAAAATATGTATATCAAATTATTTATTTAAGACTTATATGTTTGTAATTTACACCAAAATTTTTACTAAACACAAAACGATACCATTCATATTATATATTTGTTTTTTTAAAAAACATAAGGTTAAAATAGGATTAGCCTATGTCTAAATTTAATGTCCAAGCATCTGTTTTTAACTTACCTTTAAATATAATGGATCCATCTATATAAACAAATACTATATTGTAGAGTGTGTTAACTTAATGTAAATGTTATAATTTTTTTTAAAAGAAATATGTATTAAATAAAATATTCTCCACCGTATAATAGAGTGATAAGTAATTTTCATTCACTAGGGATGAAGATTTTTCCATTTTTTTTAACCAATAATTTTGAGTTAATTTAAAAATATATTATTTAATTTAAATTTTAAATTAACCATTACGAATTGTAAAATAAGATAGAAACCCCAATAGATATATTGGTAATTATTATTCTATTATTTTAACAATTCAGTAGCGAAAAATGTATAAATAAATGAAGCATGAGAGGACATGTATGTAAATGTTTTATATAATATTGTTTTTTACAATTACAAAATTAAGAATATCAAAAAAAATATTTTAATCTTATGCCTATATTTTCGTAGTTTACATTAATATATTTATCAAACACATATTGATGACTATCTTTACATTTGTTCTACATATTGTATAAACCAATTAAAATTATGTATGGGCTAAATGTAAAATTCAAAATAAATACAATATATATAATAAAATACAATTTACATTTCTCATAGACATTTAATAGTATACAAAAGAATTCAATATTACGAAGTGCAATGTTCGTGTATATATGTGATACTATGTTTGAAGATATTATTTATAAATTTAATACATTTTGTTATTTAATGTGTATTCTTAAATTTTATAAGAATCGCAAATATTAAAAGACATAGTAACTAGGAAATTATGCAATTTACTAATTAAATTTCCAAGAATGAAAATTTTTAGTTTTTATTTTTAACTAATCAAATAAAGATTATAAAAAATACTTTTTATTTAATTAAAAAAAAAAATTAGTATTTAAACTATTTTTAAATTAAGTAATTTGTCCAAATTGAGAGTTGCTATATTTTTTTGGATATATAAATTTAAAATGAAACTCATTTGTTTTATATGGATATGTTTTTCTTTATGTTAATATTCAATGGCATAAAATGTTAACATTTTTTT